>OX387257.1:2888920-2893920 GCA_947562095.1 Branchellion lobata | reverse complement strand
AACAACAACAACAGCAGCACTTAGCTTTCAAGCACGAAACCATCATGATTTCCAGCCGTACGCCGTCAGATCACCAGTTGGACAAGAGTTGGGACCTTCACGTGGTGTCCAACGAGATGCCGCCAAGTGGCGACATTCGGACCCAACCAACCCATCGACCAAGCTGCGCTGTGGAAGGCGCAAACTACAAACCCCTTCCATTCCCACCTCCCCTTTTTCAATAGCCGAAGGTTCACATCCCGCCCTGTATCTCTGGTCTCTCCTCTTGAGGGCGGGCGACGTCGAGGTAAATCCCGGGCCAGTGTGCCGGGGATGCACTAAGACAATCAGACGTGACATCACTCCCATCACCTATTCAAGCTGCAGCCAGCCATACCACAAAACCTGCTCTGGCCTTACTCGAAACAAAAAGAGAACTCAAGGCTTCATCTGCAGGCCCTGCGCTGGACTCGCGACTTCAACCACAACAATCATGCAGGCGATGGGAACAAATAAACAATGCTGTGTCTGCAATACGATAATGAGACTAAACAGCATTGCCAGCAGGTGTCATAGTTGCGGTGGCATCTCCCACAGGAAATGTGCTAATGTCTCCCGCTATGCACCACACGTAAATTGGTGCTGTCACGTCTGTAACCATAACAACTACAACACTAATGGCAAATACACAACCAATAATAATAATAATAATAATAATAATAATAATAATAATAATAATAATAATAATAATAATAATATAAATAAAAATAATAATAATAATAATAAAAATAATAAAAAAAATAATAATAATAATAATAAAAATAAAAAAAAAAAATAATAATAATGATAATAATAATAATAAGAATAAAAATAATAATAACAATAATAATAATAATAATAATAATAATAATAATAATAATAATAATAAAAAGTAACAATAATGATAACCATACATCCAACAAGAAGAAACCAAAAAATACAATGTGCCCAGCATGTCGTGGCCGGCTGGCTAACTATAGGACCCCACTTGAGTGCTCCGAATGCAAGAGAGGATTCCACCTCAAAGGTGCTCCACAAACAAGGCCTGCCTTGGAGCATCTTCGAAGCACCCACAGCTGGACCTGCCAGATTTGTATTTCCGCCCATAACAGTGGGACAACCCAACAGTCGAACGGAGCACCACAGAAGCCCCGAAACACCCTTGAAAGGCTGACCGTAATGCAATGGAATTGCGATTACCTGGCAACGAAGATCCCCGAACTCCGAGTGGTCATAAAGAAGTACGCAGTGGACATCATTCTGCTATAAGAAACCAAGCTTGGTTTGGAGGACCCTACCCCTCTACTGGAAGGTTTTGATGAACGGACAGAAAGGGTAGTGGAACTCACACAAGAAGGGGTGGAGGCCTCATCACTTACATCAAAAAAGGCCTCCAATACTCGGTGCCCCAGTGCCCCGCAATAATCCCCTTAGAACAGCAGTGCATACTTCTACCAACCTCGATTAGACGTTCCATCTCCATCACAAACGTCTATCTCCCACCGGAGAGCTCAACACACACGAGGGACTTTTCAAAACTCGTTGCCAGTCTACCGTCAGCTCAGGGTTTGATCTGCGGTGATTTCAATGCACATCATCCCGTCTGGGATGATGTTGCACGGTCCGACGAGCGTGGAACAGCACTGTTACAATGGGTGAAAGACAACTTCAAGCTGGTCCTTAACGATGGCACTCCAACTCAAACTTCTCGCAACAACCAAGGTCCAGGCTTCAGCTCCCCGGATATCACCCTGGTAGATGCTGATGCGGCAAATAGTTTTGATTGGTCAGTTCTGAACGAGCTAAACTCTGATCACTTCCCGGTGCTGATAAAGTGGAACCAGGGAGTTGGTTATGAAAACCAAGACTAAAACTCGTCCAAACTACCACAAAGCTAACTGGGCCAGGTTTCAAGAAATTGTCATGGAGTCCCTCACTGAGCTGGCTGCTGAAGAGGTTCCCTCGAAGAAGCTCTTCATCTTCACAGAAGCTTTGAAGAAAGCAGCCTCAATGACCATACCGCTCAGAGTTCTCAGGACAAACTAAACTCCTTACATGAACGACGAAATCAAGTGTCTCATGAAAGAGCGCAATCGACTTCGTCGCAACCTGGCTTTGAACCACACAGCATGGTTGCAGAAATCCAAAGAAGTGGCAGAAAAGGTGGAAGAAGCAAAGCGCATGTCCTGGCGCAACCACCTTGAAAAGATAAAAGCGGGAAAAGACGCGAGGTTAGCGTGGCAGACAGTTCGGGGCCTCAAGAATAAAGAGCAACAGCCAACTGGAAAGGCTTTGCAATATAAAGGCCGACTGTACCACCGTGATTAGGCCAAAGCGAACGCTTTTATACAAGAGTATGCCAACGTTAGTAGCAGGACTAGCGACCGAGTGAGCAGACTGGCAGTCAAGCAACATCGACAGGATATGCAATCCCTGTTGAGATGCCCTAGACGTACCCCAGAACAGGCTTTCCACCGGGACAAGCTCCAGAGTGCACTTAAACAGATCAAAGTGGGAAAAGCGGCGGGTCCAGATGAAATAGCACCAGACCTTCTCAAGCACCTTCCAGCCGACGTGGAGGTAGAACTACTCAAAATCCTTAACCACAGTTGGCTCGAAAGCTGGTGCCCTCAGTCTTGGCGGGATGCGGTCATCATCCCGTTTCTCAAAAAAGATAAGAACCCACAGTCGGTAGACAGTTACCGGCCCATTGCCCTCACATCAACGATCTGCAAGCTACTTGAAAAAATGATCGTAAATCGTCTCTCATGGTGGCTTGAAGAGCACTCCTTGCTGAGTCCATGGCAAGCCGGGTTCCGGAAGGGTCGAAGCACAGTGGACCAATGACTCCGCCTATCACAACAAATCTCTGACGGATTCCAGTCGTCGGAGAGGCTACGGACAGGAATGACCCAGTTCGACTTCAGTAAAGCCTATGATAGGGTCTGGAGAACAGGTCTGCTGCAAAAGATGCACCTTCTAGGTATCCCGGCTCGCTTCCTGGTGTGGATCAGTTCGTGGCTGACGAACCGACAAGCCCGCGTCAGGGTCAATGCCAAGGTTGGGCGATCAAGAACTTTCAAAGAAGGTCTCCCACAAGGATCAGTTTTGTCCCCCTTGCTCTTCGTCATATATATTAATGATCTCCTCATGCAATTTGAAGATACAACCCTCGTGAGTGCCTATGCCGATGACCTGGCGATTGCATGCAGCGGAAGGAGTAAAATAGATATGACAAAGAAGCTCCAAAAAGAAGTTGACAAGGTAGTGAAGTGGAGTGATGATGCTCGTCTCACACTTAATACAAACAAGTTTGAGGTCTCTTTCTTCAGCCTATGCACAGCTGAAGCGTCATGGCAGCCGCATATTACAATCAGAGGTTTACCCCTTTCCTTCAACGCGGCTCCTACCTTTTTAGGCGTCCTATACGACCGACAGCTCACTTTCAGCGAGCACGCTAAAAGGTATGCCAGGCTATGACCAAGAGGACGAATATTCTCCGTGCCCTTGGGGGCACAACTTGGGGATGGCGACCAGCAGAGTTGAGAACGATCTCAATCACCACTCAAAGATCTTTGGCCGAATATGATTCATAGGCCTGGGCTCCCTGGTTATCGAAATCCAACCTAGGGAAGCTCGAAAGTGCCCAGCTGAACGCAGCTAGAGCCATCACTGGTCACCTAGGATCAACCCCTGGAGAATTCGTTCTAAAAGAGGCACATCTCACTCCACTGGAAGCAAGATACAAGACCCTGTCACTTCTTAAGGCGGATAGTTGGCTACAACAGGCTGACACTGACCCCCGGAGACTGACCTTTGACCGACAAGCTCCTCAAAGACTGGTAAAAAAAAGATTGGCGGAAATTAACCACGCCGGTTTTAAGGGAACTTAATTTGTTCTCTCAACACCAAAGCGGTGAAGCGAGGCTCCCACCCCCTTGGGACCGCCCACCCCCTGCCCCCATCTACATGACACCAGCGAGCAAGTCGATGCCTCAAATCGTCCAACTGGAAAAAGCCCAACGAACCATTGAGGAAGTAGGTCATAGCGACCTCCAGATCTACACTGATGGTTCTACGACAAATGGCACCAGAAACGGTGGAGCTGGCATGATCATAGCCAGAGACAATACGATGGCACGCACATACAGGGGTGCGCAGCAGTTCCTACTCAGCGGAAAAAGCAGCGCTAGAAGCTGCTTTGAAGTGGTTAGAGAGTGAAAATGATTGGCACAAGGCGGTCATTGTCTGTGATTGCAAATCCCTAGTGGAAGCCACAGGCAACCCACACCAAACCGACCCGATCATCGTCATCTATCAACGCTCCATTGCCAGAATCACTCGTTCCAAAGAACTACTCATTGTCTGGGCCCCCGGACACTGTAACCTTTGGGGCAATGAGCTGGCGGACTCAGAAGCCAAGCGGGGATCCACTTTACCACAACCGGCCGAGCGGAACTTAGACCAAAAGACCAGGAAAGCGGTGATTCATCGAGAAGACAGACCACTCTCGAGCAGCCATCACCGTTTCTTGGAATTATACACCACCAACACAATCCAAATCAAGGAGAACACCCTTAACAAAGCAGAACTGACGGATCTGGTCAGGTTCCGAAGCGGACACAACCCAAGTCTCCGCCGATGGCTGCACCTCACAGGAAAAGCAGATTCAGACCTCTGTCGACTCTGTGAGGAAGAGGTCGAATCAGCCGAACACCTCTGGCTCAATTGCCCAGCTTTCGCAAGGGCCCGCTTCTGCCACAACATCGGGACCTCCTATGATGAACTTGTGCGCCTTCCACAACCAGCTTTAGCGCATCTGAGGACTATCCTCAGGCGCTTAAGATAAACAACAACAACAACAACAACAACAACAACAACAACAACAGTTGGACAAGAGTTGGGACCTTCACGTGGTGTCCAACGAGATGCCGCCAAGTGGCGACATTCGAACCCAACCAACCCATCTACCAAGCTGTGCT
>OX387257.1:2876420-2886420 GCA_947562095.1 Branchellion lobata | reverse complement strand
AGGTATGCCAGGTTTTGACCAAAAGGACGAATATTCTCCGTGCCCTTGGGAGCACAACTTGGGGATGGTGACTAAAGAACGATCTTCATCACCACTCTTAGACCTATGGCTGAATATGGTTCACAGGCCTGGGCTCCCTGGTTATCGAAATCCAACCTAGGGAAGCTCGAAAGTGCCCAGCTGAACGCAGTCATCACTGGTCACATAAGATTAACCCCTGGAAAATTTGTTTTAAAAGAGGCAAAATACAAGACCTCGTCACTTCCTAAGGCGGATAGTTGGCTACAACGGGCTAACACTGACCCTCGGAGACTGACCTTTGACCGACAAGCTCCTCAAAGACTGGTAAAAAAAAGATTGGCGGAAATTAACCACGCTGGTTTTGAGTGAACTTAATTTGTTCTCTCAACACCAAACCGGCGAAGCGAGGCTCCCACCCCCTTGGGACCGCCCACCCTCAGCCCCCATCTACATGACACCATCGAGCAAGTCGATGCCTCAAATCGTCCAACACGAAAAGGCCCAACGAACCATCGAGAAAATAGGTCATAGTGACCTGCAGATGGTTCCACGAAAGATGGCACCAGAAATGGTGGAGCTGGCATGATCATAGCCAGAAACAAAAAAGTCTTCCACCGTTGGCACGCACCTAAAGGGGTGCGCAGCAGTGCCTACTCGGCGGAAAAAGCAGCTCTAGAAGCTGAAAGTGAAAATGATTGGCACAGGGCGGTCATTGTCTGTGATTGCAAATCACTAGTTGAAGCCAACCCACACCAAGCCGACCCGACCATTGTCACTCTTCAACGGTCCATTGCCAGAATCATTTGCTCCAAAAAGTTACTTATTGTCTGGGTCCCCGGACACTGTTACCTTTGGGGTAAAGAGCTGGCGGAGTCAGAGGCCAAGCGGGGATCCATTCTACTGCAACTTGCCGAGCGGCACTTGGACCAAAAGACCAGAAAAGCGGTGATCCATCGGGAAGATAGACCACCCTCGAGCAGCCACACCGTTTCTTGGACTTATACACCACCAACACAAACCAAATCAAGGAGAGCACCCTTAACAAGGCAGAACTGACGGATCTGGTCAGTTTCAGAAAAAAACATCACCCAAGCCTCCGCTGATGGCTGCACTTCACAGGACAAACAGAGTCCAATCTCTGTCGAATCTGTGATGAAGAGATCGAATCAGCTGAACACTTCTGGCTCAAATGACCCGCCTTCGTAAAGGCCCGCTTCTGCCACAAAATTGGAGCCTCCTATGATGAACTCGTGCGCCTTCCACAACCAGCTTTAGCGCATCTGAGGACTATCCTCAGGCGCTTAAGATAAACAACATACATAAAAAACAACAAAAACTTCACCAACAACAAAAACCAAAACAAGAATGACAACAACCTGTTTTTGATAGTGACGAAGAGGCGATGGTCGAGGAAGGTGAGCTGTTCAGCAAGGTCCGTGACCGACAAACTCTCAAATCGTTCCTTGCTAGGCGCATCGGGAGCTTTCAGAATCTTTTCAAGGTCATCGTCATCTCTTGACACCAAGGGAGGAGTTGGGCAATTTAAGCAGGGCTGGGCAACTTTTATGGCATTAATCAAGTTAGCGGTGTTTTTTTTGTCCTTCGGTAACGTCTGTGGATTGTTTGAAATCTCCGTCAACAGCTCCAGCACGTCTCCACGCAGAATCTCATCTGTCTCAAAATCCTGTGGGTGGGTTGTTGTTTGTGGGTTGCTGTTTGTGGGTTGTTGTTGGTGGGCTGATGTTGGCGGGTTGTTGTGGTGAGTTGTTGATGGTGGGTTGTTGTGGGTGGGTTAGTGTTGGTGGGTTGACGTTGCTGGGTTGATTTTGGTGGGTAGATGTGGGTGGGTTGATGTTGGTGGGTTGATGTTAGTGGGTTGATGTGGGTGGGTTGATGTTGGTGGGTTGATGATGGTGGGTTGTTGTTGGTGGGTTGATGTTGGTGGGTTGTTGTGGTGAGTTGTTGATGGTGGGTTGTTGTGGGTGGGTTAGTGTTGGTGGGTTGACGTTGCTGGGTTGATTTTGGTGGGTAGATGTGGGTGGGTTGATGTTGGTGGGTTGATGTTAGTGGGTTGATGTGGGTGGGTTGATGTTGGTGGGTTGATGATGGTGGGTTGTTGTTGGTGGGTTGATGTTGGTGGGTTGTTGTTGGTGGGTTGTTGTTGGTGGGTTGTTGCTGGTGGGATGTTATTGTTGAGTTGTTGTTGATGAGTTGTTGTTGATTGGTCGATGATGGTGGGTTGTTGTTGGTAGGTTGATTTTGGTAGGTTGTTGTGGGTGGGTTGATGTTGGAAGGTTGATGTTGGTGGGTTGTTGTGGATGGATTGATGTTGGTGGGATGATGTTGGTGGGTTGATGTTGATGGGTAGATGTGGGTAAGTTGCTGTGGGTGGGTTGATGTGGGTGAGTTGATAATGGTGGGTGGATATTGGTGGGTTGTTGTGGATGAGTTGATCTGGTGAGTTGTTGTTGGTGGGTTGATTTTGGTGGGTTGTTGTTGGTGGGTTGATGTGGGTATGTTGATGTTGGTGGGTTGTTGTTGGTGGGTTGTTATTGGTGGGTTGATGTTGGTGGGTAGATGTGGGTGGGTTGATGTTAGTGGGTTGATATTGGTGGGTTGTTGTTGGTGGGTTGATTTTGGTGGGTTGTTGTTGGTGGGTTGATGAAGGTGGGTTGTTGTTGGTGGGCTGATGTTTGTGGGTTGTTTATGATGGGTTGCTGTTGGTGGGATATTGTTGGTGGGTTGTTGTTGATGATTTGTTGTTGATTGGTCGATGATGGTGGGTTTTTGTTTGTTGGGTTGTTGTTGGTAGGTTGATTTTGGTAGGTTGATGTTGGTGGGTTAATGTTGGTGGGTAAATATGGGTAGGTTGATGTGGGTGGGTTGGTTTTGGTAGGTTGTTGTGGGTGGGTTGATAATGGTGGGTTGATACTGTTGGATTGTTGTGGATGGGTTGATGTTGGTGAGTTGTTGTTGGTAGGTTGATGTTGGTAGGTAGATGTGGGTGTGTTGATGTTGGTGGGTTGATGTTGGTGGGTTGTTGCTGGTGGGGTGCTATTGGCAGGATGTTGTTGGTGGGTTGTTGTTGATTGGTTGATGTTGGTGGGTAGATGTGGGTGGGTTGATGTGGGTGGGTTGATGTGGGTGGGTTGATGTTGATGTGTTGGTTTGGGTAGGTTGTTGTGGATGGGTTGATGTTGGTGAGTTGTTGTTGGCTGGTTGATGTTGGTGGGTTTTTATTGGTGGGTTGATGTAGATATGTTGATGTTGGTGGGTTTATGTTGGTGGGTTGGTATGGGTTGGTTGATGTTGGTGGGTTGATGTTGGTGGGTTGTTGTAGATTGGTTGATGTTGGTGGGTAGATGAGGGTGGGTTGATGTGGGTGGGTTGATGTTGGTATGTTGGTTTAGGTAGGTTGTTGTGGATGGGTTGATGTTGGTGATTTGTTGTTGGTGGGTTGTTGTTGGTGGGTTGTTGTTGGTGGGTTGTTGTGGGTGGGTTGATAATGGTGGGTAGATGTGGGTGGGTTGATGTTTGTGAGTTGTTGTTGGTAGGTTGATGTTTGTGGGTTGATGTTTGTGGGTTGATGTTGGTGAGTTTTTGTTGGTGGGGTGCTGTTGCTAAGATGTTGTTGGTGGGTTGTTGTTGATGGGTTGTTGTTGATTGGTTGATGTTGGTGTGTAGATGTGGGTGGGTTGATTTTGATGGGTTGATGTTGGTGGGTAGATGTGGGTTGGTTGATGTGAGTGGGTTGATGTTGGATTATTGGTTTTGGTGGGTTGTTGTGGGTGGGTTGATAATGGTGGGTTGATACAGGTGGGTTGTTGTGGATGGGATGATGTTGGTGAGTTGTTTTTCGTAGGTTGATGTTGGTAGGTAGATGTGGGTGTGTTGATGTTGGTGGGTTGATGTTGGTGTGTTGTTGTTGGTGGGCTGTTGTTGGTGGGTTGTTGTTGGTGGGTTGTTGTTGGTGGGTTGATGTTGGTGGGTAGATGTGGGTGGGTTGATGTTTGTGAGTTGTTGTTGGTAGGTTGATGTTGGTGGATTGATGTAGGTGAGTTGTTGTTGGTGGGGTGCGGTTGGTAAGATGTTGTTGGTGGGTTGTTGTTGATGGGTTGTTGTTTATTGGTTGATGTTGGTGTATAGATGTGGGTAGGTTGATGTGGGTGGGTTTCTTTTGGTGTATTGGTTTTGATGGGTTGATAAAGGTGGGTTGATATTGGTGGGTTGTTGTGGATGGGTTGAAGTTTGTGAGTTGTTGTTGGTAGGTTGATGTTGGTGGGTTGATGTGGGTGTGTTGATGTTGGTGGGTTGAGGTTGCTGGGTTGATTTGGGTGGGTTGTTGTTGGTGGGTTGTTGTTGGTGGGTTGTTGTTGGTGGGTTCACGTTGGTGGGTTGTTATTAGTGGGTTTATGTGGATGAGTTGATTTTGGTGGGTTGATGATGGTGGGTTGTTGGGCTGATGATGATGGGTTGTTGGCCTGATGATGGTGGGTTGTTGGGCTGATGATGGTGGGTTGTTGGGCTGATGATGGTGGGTTGTTGGGCTGATGATGGTGGGTTGTTGGGCTGATGATGGTGGGTTGTTGGGATTTTGTTGGTGGGTTCATGTAGGTGTTTGCTTTTAGTGGGTTGTTGTTGGTGGGTTGATGTTGGTGGGTAGATGTGGGCGGGTTGATGTTTGTGAGTTGTTGTTGGTAGGTAGGAGTTGGTGGTTTGATGTGGTTGTGATGATGTTGGTGGGTTGATGTTGCTGGGCTGTTGTTAGTGGGTTTATGTGGATGGGTTGTTGTTGGTGGGTTGTTGTTGGTGGGTTGATGTTGGTGAGTAGATGTGGGTGGGTTGATGTTTGTGAGTTTTCGTTGGTGGGTTGACGTTGGTGAGTTGGTGTTGGTGGGTTGATGTGGGTGTGTTGATTTTGGTAGGTTGATGTTGGTGGGTTGTTGCTGGTGGGGTGCTGTTGGCAGGATGTTGTTGGTGGGTTGTTGTTGATTGGTTGATGTTGGTGGGTAGATGTGGGTGGGTTGATGTGGGTGGGTTGATGTTGGTGTGTTGGTTTTGGTAGGTTGTTGTGGATGGGTTGATGTTGGTGAGTTGTTGTTGGTGGGTTGTTGTTAGTGGGTTGTTGTTGGTGTGTTGTTGTTGGTGGGTTGATGTTGGTGGGTAGATGTGGGTGGGTTGATGTTGGTGAGTTGTTGTTGCTGGGTGCTTTTGGTAAGATGTTGTTGGTGGGTTGTTGTTGATGGGTTGTTGTTGATTGGTTGATGTTGGTGGTTAGATGTGGGTGGGTTGATGTGGGTGGGTTGCTTTTGGTGTATTGGTTTTGGTGGGTTGATAATGGTGGGTTGATATTGGTGGGTTGTTGTGGATGTGTTGAAGTTTGTTAGTTGTTGTTGGTAGGTTGATGTTAGTGGGTTGATGTATGTGTGTTGATGGTGGTAGGTTGAGGTTGCTGGGTTTATTTGGGTGGGTTGTTGTTGGTGGGTTGTTGTTGGTGGGTTGTTGTTGGTGGGTTGTTGTTGGTGGGTTGATGTTGGTGGGTTGTTATTAGTGGGTTTATGTGGATGAGTTGATTTTGGTGGGTTGATGATGGTGGGTTGTTGGGCTGATGATGGTGGGTTGTTGGGTTTTTGTTGGTGGGTTCATGTAGGTGTTTGTTGTTAGTGGGTTGTTGTTGGTCGGTTGATGTTGGTGGGTAGAATTGGGTGGGTTAATGTTTGTGATTTGTTGTTGGTAGGTTGACTTTGGTGGGTTGATGTGGGTGTGATGATGTTGGTGGGTTGATGTTGGTGGGTTGATGTTGCTGGATTGTTGTTAGTGGGTTGATGTGGATGGGTTGTTGTTGGTGGGTTGTTGTTGGTGGGTTGATGTTGGTGAGTAGATGTGGGTGGGTTGATGTTTCTGAGTTGTTGTTGGTAGGTTGACGTTGGTGGGTTGGTGTTGGTGGGTTGATGTGGGTGTGTTGATTTGGGTGGGTTGATGTTGGTGGGTTGATGTTGGTGGGTTGTTGCTGGTGGGGTGCTGTTGGCAGGATGTTGTTGGTGGGTTGTTGTTGATTGGTTATTGTTGATTGGTTGATGTTGGTGTGTAGATGTGGGTGGGTTGATGTGGGTGGGTTGATGTTGGTGTGTTTGTTTTGGTGGGTTGTTGTTAGTGGGTTGATAATGGTGGGTTGATACTGGTGGGTTGTTTGGATGGGTTGATGTTGGTGAGTTGATGTTGGTGGGTTGATGTTGGTGAGTTGTTGTTAGTGGGTTTATGTGGATGGGTTGATGTTGGTTGGTTGATCATGGTGTGTTGTTGGGTTGTTGTTGGTGGGTTGTTGTTGATGGGTTGTTGTTGGTGGGTTGTTGTTGGTGGGTTAATGTTGGTTGGTAGATGTGGGTGGGTTGATGTTAGTGAGTTGTTGTTGGTAGGTTGATGTTGGTGGATTGATGTATGTGTGTTGTTGTTGGTGGGGTGCTGTTGGTGAGATGTTGATAGTGGGTTGATGTTGGTGGGTTGATGTTGGTGGGTAGATGTGTGTAGGTTGATGTGGGTGGGTTGATTTTGGTGTATTGGTTTTGGTGGGTTGATAATGGTGGGTTGATATTGGTGGGTTGTTGTGGATGGGTTGAAGTTTGTGAGTTGTTGTTGGTAGGTTGATGTTGGTTGGTTGATGTGGTTGTGTTGATGTTGATGGGTTGAGGTTGCTGGGTTGGTTTGGGTGGGTTGTTGTTGGTGGGTTGTTGTTGGTGGGTTGATGTTGGCGGGTTGTTGTTAGTGGGTTTATGTGGATGAGTTGATTTTGGTGGGTTGATGATGGTGGGTTGTTGTGTTGGGTTTTTGTTTGTGGGTTCATGTAAGTGTTTGTTGTTGGTGGGTTGTTGCTGGTGGGTTGATGTTGGTGGGTAGATGTGGGTGGGTTGATGTTTGTGAGTTGTTGTTGGTAGGTTGATGTTGGTGGGTTGATGTGGGTGTGATGTTGTTGGTGCGTTGATTTTGGTGGGTTGATGTTGGTGGGTTGTTGTTAGTGGGTTTATGTGGATGGGTTGTTGTTGGTGGGTTGTTGTTGGTGGGTTGTTGTTGGTGGGTTGATGTTGGTGGGTAGATGTGGGTGGCTTGATGTTTGTGAGTTGTTGTTGGTAGGTTGACGTTGGTGGTTTGGTGTTGGTGGGTTGATGTGGGTGTGTTGATGTTGGTGGGTTGCTGTTGGCAGGATGATGGTGGGTTGTTGTTGATTGGTTGATGTGGGTGGGTTGGTGAGAGTAGGTTGATCTGGGTTCGTTGGTGATAGTGAATTGATGTGAGTGAGTTTATGTGGGTGGGTTGTTATTGGTGGGTAATGTGGTTGGGTTGATTTTGGTGCGTAGTTGTGGGTGGGTTGATGTTGGTGGGTTGTTGTTGGTTGGTTGTTGTTGCTTGATTGATTGGGTGGGTTGTTGTTGCTTGTTTGATTGGGTAGGTTGTTGTTGCTGGGTTGATGTTGGTGGATTTATGTGGGTGGGTTTTTGTTGATGGGCTGATGCTGGTGGGTTGATGTTGTGGATTGATGTTGGTGGGTTGATGTTTCGTGGGTTGATGTTTTGGTTTGATGTGGGTGGTTAGGTGAGAATGGGTTGATGTTGGTTGGTTGATGAAAATGAGTTGATGTGGGTTGGTTGGTGATAGTGGATTGATGTGAGTGAGTTGATGTTGGTAGGTTGTAGTTGGTGGGTATTGTGGGTGTGTTGATGTTGATGCGTAGATATGGGTGGGTCGATGTTGGTGGGTTGTTGTTGGTGGGTTTTTGTGGGTTGGTTGATGTTGGTGGGTTATTGTTGGTGGGTTGATGTTGGTGGGTTGATGTTGGTGGGTTGATGTTGGTGGGTTGATGTTGGTGGGTTGATGTTGGTGGGTTGATGTTGGTGGGTTGATGTTGGTGGGTTGATGTTGGTGGGTTGATGTTGGTGGGTTGATGTTGGTGGGTTGATGTTGGTGGGTTGATGTTGGTGGGTTGATGTTGGTGAGTTAATGTTGGTTGGTTAATGTTGGTGGGTTGATTTTGGTGGGCTGATATGGGTGGATTGATATGGGTGGGTTGATTTGGTTATTGCTGTTGCCTTTTGAGGATTTTGGTGGTTTTGATGTGACTATGGTTGTTTTTGTGTGGGTTTTTGTTGATTTTTCTCTGTTTTGTTGCTAGTTTTGACGTGGTTGTTGTTCTTTTGTTGTATGGCTTTTTTGTTGTTTCATTTGATGGTCATGATAATGAGTTTAGCTTTCATCCTTAGGGTTCGAACGGTTCATCGTCAGTTTAGCAGCAATAAATATTCAAGTTCAACAAATTCCTTTGGTCAAAAATCTTTAATCTTTAATCTTGAGACCAATCCATCCCACTCATCACTCACCCACCTCACTCATCGAACCCTCCACAACCATTCAACAACCCACCCACCTCACTCATCGAACCCTCCACAACCATTCAACAACCCACCCACCTCACTCATCGAACCCTCCACAACCATTCAACAACCCACCCACCTCACTCATCGAACCCTCCACAACCATTCAACAACCCACCCACCTCACTCATCGAACCCTCCACAGCCATTCAACAACCCACCCACCTCACTCATCGAACCCTCCACAGCCATTCAACAACCCACCCACCTCACTCATCGAACCCTCCACAACCATTCAACAACCCACCCACCTCACTCATCGAACCCTCCACAGCCATTCAACAACCCACCCACCTCACTCATCGAACCCTCCACAACCATTCAACAACCCACCCACCTCACTCATCGAACCCTCCACAACCCTTCAACAACCCACCCACCTCACTCATCGAACCCTCCACAACCATTTAACAACCCACCCACCTACCCAGCTCCACCCCCCGCTTCAACTTCACCAACCTAACCCCATTTCGTTAATCTAGCTCACCAGTCCTCAAGCTCTCCAAAAAGCCAAAATTCAAGTTTTCAGCCTCACCCAAAACCTCCCCAAAAAACCCTAAATCCCCAAAGCTTTTTAAAAAAACCTTTAAAATCTCCCAAAAACCCATAAACCCCTTAAAAACCAAAAAACATCAAAACCCTCAGAAAACCTAAAAAGCCTCAACCCCAAATGCTCTAAACACCCCAAAAATCCCCCAAAAAACCTCAAAACCCAAAAAGCATTTAAAACTCCGAAAACCTCCAAAAACCTCCGAAAACCTCCAAAAACCTCCGAAAACCTCCAAAAACCTCCAAAAACTTCCGAAAACCTCCGAAAACCTCCGAAAACCTCCAAAAACCTCCAAAAATCTCCGAAAACCTCCAAAAACCTCTGAAAACCTCCGAAAACCTCCGAAAACCTCCGAAAACCTCCGAAAACCTCCAAAAACCTCCGAAAACCTCCGAAAACCTCCGAAAACCTCCGAAAACCTCCGAAAATCTCAGAAAACCTCCAAAAAGCTCCGAAAACCTCCGAAAACCTCTGAAAACCTCCGAAAACCTCCGAAAACCTCCGAAAACCTCCAAAAACCTCCGAAAACCTCCAAAAACCTCCGAAAACCTCCAAAAACCTCTGAAAACCTCCAAAAACCTCTGAAAACCTCCAAAAACCTCTGAAAACCTCCAAAAACCTCCGAAAACCTCTGAAAACCTCCAAAAACCTCTGAAAACTTCCAAAAACCTCCGAAAACCTCTGAAAACCTCCGAAAACCTCCGAAAATCTTCGAAAACCTCCGAAAACCTCCGAAAACCTCCGAAAACCTCCGAAAATCTCAGAAAACCTCCAAAAACCTCCAAAAACCTCCAAAAACCTCTGAAAACCTCCGAAAACATCTGAAAACCTCTGAAAACCTCCGAAAACCTCCAAAAACCTCCGAAAACCTCCAAAAACCTCCAAAAACCTCCAAAAACCTCCAAAAACCCCCTTCCAAAATTTTTCCCAATTTCTCAAAATTCCTCCAAAACCTCCAAAAACCTCCAAAATTCCTCCAAAACTTCCAAAAACCACCCATTTACCT
>OX387257.1:2863920-2866420 GCA_947562095.1 Branchellion lobata | reverse complement strand
GTGGATAGGTGGGTTGAGTGGTGGGTGGATGGGTGGGTTGAGTGGTGGGTGGAAGGGTGGGTTGAGTGGTGGGTGGATGGGTGGGTTGAGTGGTGGGTGGATAGGTGGGTTGAGTGGTGGGTGGATGGGTGGGTTGAGTGGTGGGTGGAAGGGTGGGTTAAGTGGTGGGTGGATGGGTGGGTTGAGTGGTGGGTGGATGGGTGGTTTGAGTGGTGGGTGGAAGGGTGGGTTGAGTGGTGGGTGGATGGGTGGGTTGAGTGGTGGGTGGATGGGTGGGTTGAGTGGTGAATGGATGGGTGGTTTGAGTGGTGGGTGGAAGGGTGGGTTGAGTGGTGGGTGGATGGGTTGGTTGAGTTTTGGGTGGAAGGGCGGGAGGTGTGTTGAGGATATATTTCTTGACTTAAATGTTGTTTTTGAAATGATTTTTGTTGATGTTGACGTTGCAGTAGATTATGTTGCTGTTTTTGATGTTGTTGTTGTTGTTGAGACTGTTGTTGTTGGTGTTGTTTTTGAAATTGTTGTTGATTTTTTTGTTGAGATCTTTGCTGTTGAAGTTGTTGTTTAAACGGAAGGTTGTGTTGGTACATATTTTGTGGCGATATTTGCTTGGAAATAGATAGCTGCGTGGAACTTTGATGTTCAATTTTTTGTTGTTGGTTCTTTCCTAATTGTTGGAAATGTTGATGTTGTTGTTGATTTTGTTGTTGCAGGTTGAGATACGTTTCGAAGTTATGCGTAATGTTGTGTTGCGGAGTTGCTGAAAGAGATCGTTTAGATGTTGCTGTTATCCTTGCTGCTGTTGCTGTTGTTGCAAATAACGATGTTGTTTTCAACATTGTTGCTGTTTTTGTTGTTAACAACAAAGACTCTATTGGTAAAAATGTAACAAAGCCACATCTGTTAACCTTGCCACGGGTGGGTGAGGTGGCTGATGTGGCTGGTGTGGCTGTAGCGACAACTTTAACACCGCTAGCAGCACTAGCAACATTATATGCACCATAACCAACATTAGTAGAAACACCAACAACAGTAGCAGCAACAGTAGCAGCAATAGTAGCAGCAACAGTAGAAGCAACAGTAGCAGCAACAGTAGTAGCAACAGTAGCAGCAACAGTAGTGGCACCAGTAGCAGCAACGTTAATAGAATGGAGTCTTCTCCTCAACTTCAGGTCACCACCTCCTTTTCCTGCATCCTTCACCACGTCTTGTGATCTCCTCTTCACCCCACCAGCCACCCGTAGAATGTCAGTGTTAGTGACGTCAAGATTGTCAGACTTGCACTTCGTCAATGTTACGTTATGCTTAACGGGATGGATGATCCTATAGTTTATGTCACGGTTGACGTCATAGCTGACGTAATTTTCGGCTTGAAGGAGTGATGTGTATGACGTGCGTTCGTCACTGTAGTTTCCCTGTCTTTTGAAAGAGCGGTTGAGGTGTGGATTGGTAGCTGTGGTGGTGGGGTTAATGATGGTGTGGTTGGTGGTGGTTGGGGTTCTATGGATGGTGGTTGTGTGGTATGTGGGAATCTTTTGGGATGGTGAGGGAGTTTGGTGGATAATAATCGGGTGGATTGAAGGGTTGTGGATGGATTGGATGATGAGAGATGGGTGTTCTTGTTCTTTGCTGTTCTTTGCGCTACTCTTTCGCAACTTCTGGTCCTTTTTGTTCTTTGGACTGTTTTCATTTTTGTCTGCTTTTTCCGGTGAGTGATATTTGGTGATGGGAAGATGGCAGTAGAATTTTGATCTTGATGGCGATACAGGATGTGATGCTGTTGTTGTTGTTGATGTTGCTAAGCTTTTTGTTGCGGTTGTTTTTGAAATTGTTGTAGATGTTGTCACAAACGATGAAGCTTCTTTTTTGTTGATATTTTTAAAGAATTGTTGTTGTTGCTGTTGTTGTTGTTGAAGGATTCTGTTGAAAATTAATCAATTATTATTGGAATTAATTTTTAATCTAGTTTGAATTAGTATGCTGGAAAACATCTTCCTATTTTGAATTAGAAATTTTTATTTTTATTCATTTAAAACCAATTCAAAGTAGTTTTATTTTAATTTTGGAAGCTTTTTTTATTTTTGATAAAATGTTTTTATACTCAAATAAATTCTTCCAATGTAATTTTTGATAAAAGATTTTAATAATTGAAAAAAATTATTTTGAAATGAATTTTTTTAATTTTAAATAATAAGTTTTTTTATTATTGAGTAAAAAAATTCTTTCAAATAATAATCTTTTTTTAAAATTTTTATTCGAATATGCAAATACATATTTCACAAAAAATCAATATTCGTCGAAAAGATAAGTTAAAAATGAAAGGTTAAAATTTCAAACTTAGAAAAACTTTTTTTTATTATTTTTATTTACAATTAAATCATGAATTAATTTTTTTAATACAAATAAAACCTCTACTAATAACACCACCTGGTATATTCGCCCTTATCAACACACCCATCACCACTGAGCCACCACTATCGCCACCACCCTATCCTTATCACTA
>OX387257.1:2641420-2671420 GCA_947562095.1 Branchellion lobata | reverse complement strand
ACATCCACATCACATCCACATCATATCCACATCACATCCACATCACATCCACATCACATCCACATCACATCCACATCACATCCACATCTCATCCACATCACATCCACATCACATCCACATCACATCCCCATCACATCCACATCACATCCACATCACATCCACATCACATCCAAATCACATCCACATCACATCCACATCACATCCACATCATATCCACATCACATCCACATCACATCCACATCACATCCACATCACATCCACATCACATCCACATCTCATCCACATCACATCCACATCACATCCACATCACATCCCCATCACATCCACATCACATCCACATCACATCCGCATCACATCCACATCACATCTTCATCACATCCACATTAAATCACATCCACAACACATTTACATCACATTCACATCACATTCACATCACATCCACATCACATCCACATCACATCCACATCACATCACATCCACATCACATCCACATCACATCCACATCACATCCACATCACATCCACATCACATCCACATCACATCCACATCACATCCACATCACATCCACATCACATCCACATCACATCCACATCACATCCACATCACATCCACATCACATCCACATCACATCCACATCACATCCACATCACATCCACATCACATCCACATCACATCCACATCACATCCACATCACATCCACATCCCATCCACATCACATCCACATCACATCCAAATCACATCCACATCACATCCACATCACATCCACATCATATCCACATCACATCCACATCACATCCACATCACATCCACATCTCATCCACATCACATCCACATCACATCCACATCACATCCCCATCACATCCACATCACATCCACATCACATCCGCATCACATCCACATCACATCTTCATCACATCCACATTAAATCACATCCACAACACATTTACATCACATTCACATCACATTCACATCACATCCACATCACATCCACATCACATCCACATCACATCACATCCACATCACATCCACATCACATCCACATCACATCCACATCACATCCACATCACATCCACATCACATCCACATCACATCCACATCACATCCAGATCAAATCCACATCAAATCCACATCACGTCCACATCACATCACATCTCATCCACATCACATCACATCCACATCACATTTATATCATATCCACATCACATCAACATCACATCCACATCACATCCACATCACATCCACATCACATCCACATCACATCCACATCACATCCACATCACATCCACATCACATCCACATCACATCCACATCACGTCCACATCCCATCCACATCACATCCACATCACATCCACATCACATCCACATCACATCCACATCACGTCCACATCCCATCCACATCACATCCACATCACATCCACATCACATCCACATCACATCCACATCACATCCACATCACATCCACATCACATCCACATCACATCCACATCACGTCCACATCCCATCCACATCACATCCACATCACATCCACATCACATCCACATCACATCCACATCACATCCACATCACATCCACATCACATCCACATCACATCCACATCACGTCCACATCCCATCCACATCACATCCACATCACATCCACATCTCACCCATATCATATCCACATCACATCCATATCACATCCACATCACATCCACATCCCATCCACATCCCATCCACATCACATCCCCATCACATCCACATCACATCCATATCACATCCACTTTCCATCCATATCACATCCACATCACATCCACATCCCATCCACATCACATCCACATCACATCCGCATCACAACCACATCACATCCACATCACATCCACAGCACATCCACATCACATCCACATCACATCCACATCACATCCACATCACATCCACATCACATCCACATCACATCTACATCACATCACATCACATCCACATCACATCCACATCACATCACATCACATCACATCACATCCACATCACATCACATCCACATCACATCACATCCACATCACATCCACATCACATCACATCTACATCACATCCACATCACATCCACATCACATTCACACCACACCCACTTTCCCATCATCAGTTTATTCAAACACCCACCATCACCCTCATGTTTACATGCTCTATCTTCCCCTTTTCACTCATCTATCTTTTCATCTTTTTTTTCCTTTTCTTTCTTTTCAATTTTATCTTTATTTTTCGTCTTTTTATTCTTTACTATCCGCTTTTAAGTTTTTTTTCATCTTCTTTTTTTTTTTCTTCTTTCTTTCTAATTTTTTTCTTCCTTTTCCCTTTTTTTTCTTCTCTTTTTTATTATTTTTTTTTTTCTACTCTCTTCTTTTTTTTCCTCTTCCCCCTCTCGCATCTTGGTCATAAGCTTTACAATAGTTTCCTCCTTCACTCCCGCGTCTCACTTCCCTCCCAACTCACCACTACCTTCACGCTACCTCACTAACCATCAACCAAACATTTTCACAATCACTTTTTTCCACCACACATGTCACCTCTTCTCCATTCCACTACCCTTGAAAGTTTCAGATCTTATCACATTTTATTTTTCCTCTTTGACTCCATCAAACTCCTATTGGGAAGTTCCATCTTCGATATCACCCCCGCCACACACCCATACTTTGAACCCTTCCAAAATCCAACTGTCTTATTCTTATTTATGTATGAACTCAACCTCAGCCATAAGCCTTCAAAACTCTTTCTAAAATTCCTACCCTCAACCCAAAACAAAAATTTAAGCCTCCAACCTTAACTGATCACAACCCTAATTCTAACCCCACCTTAACCTCAACCATTACTCCACCCTAATCCTTACGGAACCCTAATCCAACCCTAACCCAAACTTAACCCAACCCTGACCCAACCCTAACCCAACCCTTACCCAACCCTAACCCAACCCTAACCCAACCCTAATCCAACCCTAACCCAACCCTAACCCAACCCTAACCCAACCCTAACACAACCCTAACTCAACCCTAACCCAACCCTAACTCAACACTAACCCAACCCTAACCCAACCCTAACCCAATCCTAACCCAACCCTAACCCAACCCTAACCCAACACTAACCCAACCCTAACCCAACCCTTACCCAACCCTAACCCAACCCCAACCCAACCCTAACCCAACACTAACCCAACCCTAACCCAACCCTAACCCAACCCTAACCCAACCCTAACCCAACCCTAACCCAACCCCAACACAACCTCATCCCAACCCTAACCCAACCCTAACCCAACCCTTACCCAACCCTAACCCAAATCTAACCCATTCCTAACCAAACCCTAACCAAACCGTAACCCAACACTAACCCAACCTCAAACAAACCTTATCCAAACCCTAACCCAGCCCTAAACCAACCCTAAACCAACCCTAAGCTAACCCTAACCCAACCCTAAACCATCCCTAACCCAACCCTAACCCAACTCTAACCCAACCCTAACCCAACCCTGACCCAACCTTAACCCAACCCTTATCCAACCCTAACCCAACCCTAACCAAACCCTAACCCAACCCTAACCCAACCCTAACCCAACCCTAACCCAACCCTAACCCAACCCTAACCCAACTCTAACCCAACCCTAACCCAACCCTAACCCAACCCTAACCCAACCCTGACCCAGCCCCAGCCCAACCTTATCCCAACCCTAACCCAACACTAACCAAACCCTAACTCAAACCTAACCAAACCGTAACCCAACCCTAACCCAACCTCAACCCAACCCTAACTCAAACCTAACCCAGCCCTAACCCAACCCTAACCCAAACCTAACCCAACCCTTACCCAAATCTAAACCAAATCTAACCCAACCCTAACCCAACCCCGACCAAACCTTATTCCAACTCTAACCCAACCCTAACCCATACCTAACCAAACCTTAACCCAAACCTAACCCAACCCCAACCCAACATTAACCCAACCCTAATCCAACTCCAACCCAGCCTTTACTCAACCCTGACCTAACCTCAACCCTAACCCCAAGCCTAACCCAAACCTAACCTAAACTTAACAGAACCCTAACCCAACCTTAACCCAACCCTAACCCAACCCCAACCCAACCCTAACCCAACCCTAACCCAACCCTAACCCAACCCTAACCCAACCCTAACCCAACCCTAACCCAACCCTAACCCAACCCTAACCCAACCCTTACCCAACCCTAACCCAAATCTAACCCATTCCTAACCAAACCCTAACCAAACCGTAACCCAACCCTAACCCAACCTCAAAAAAACCTTATCCAAACCCTAACCCAGCCCTAAACCAACCCTAAACCAACCCTAAGCTAACCCTAACCCAACCCTAAACCATCCCTAACCCAACCCTAACCCAACTCTAACCCAACCCTAACCCAACCCTGACCCAACCTTAACCCAACCCTTATCCAACCCTAACCCAACCCGAACCAAACCCTAACCGAACCCTAACCCAACCCTAACCCAACCCTAACCCAACCCTAACCCAACCCTAACCCAACCCTAACCCAACCCTAACCCAACCATGACCCAGCCCCAACCCAACCTTATCCCAACCCTAACCCAACACTAACCCAACCCTAACCCAACTCAAACCCAACCGTAACCCAAACCTAATCCAACCCTAACCAAACCCTAACCCAACCCTGACCCAGCCCCAGCCCAACCTTATCCCAACCCTAACCCAACACTAACCAAACCCTAACTCAAACCTAACCCAACCGTAACCCAACCCTAACCCAACCTCAACCCAACCCTAACTCAAACCTAACCCAGCCCTAACCCAACCCTAACCCAAACCTAACCCAACCCTTACCCAAATCTAAACCAAATCTAACCCAACCCTAACCCAACCCCGACCAAACCTTATTCCAACTCTAACCCAACCCTAACCCATACCTAACCAAACCTTAACCCAAACCTAACCTAACCCCAACCCAACATTAACCCAACCCTAATCCAACCCCAACCCAGCCTTTACTCAACCCTGACCTAACCTCAACCCTAACCCCAAGCCTAACCCAAACCTAACCTAAACCTAACAGAACCCTAACCCAACCTTAACCCAACCCTTACCCAACCCTAACCCAACACTAACCCAACCCTAACCCAACCCTAACCCAACCCTAACCCAACCCTAACCCAACCCTAACCCAACCCTAACCCAACCCTAACCCAACCCTAACCCAACCCTAACCCAACCCTAACCCAACCCTAACCCAACCCTAACCCAACACTAACCCAACCCTACACCAACCCCAACCCAACCCTAACCCAACCCTAACCCAACCCTAACCCAACTCTAACCCAACCCTAACCCAACCCTAACCCAACCCTAACCCAACCCTAACCCAACACTAACCCAACCCTAACCAAACCCTAACCCAACCCTAACCCAAACCTAACCCAACCCAAACCCAACCCCAACCCAACCTCATCACAACCCTAACCAAAACCTAACCCAAACCTTACCCAACCCTAACCCAAATCTAACCCAACCCTAACCCAACCTCAAACAAACCTTATCCAAACCCTAACCCAAACCTAACCCAAACCTAACCCAACCCTAAACCAACCCTAAGCTAACCCTAACCCAACCCTGAACCATCCCTAACCCAACCCTAACCCAACTCTAACCCAACCCTAACCCATCCCTAAACCAACCCTGACCAAACCCTAACCCAACCCTAACCCAACCCTAACCCAACCCTTACCCAACCCTAACCCAAATCCAACCCATTCCTAACCCAACCCTAACCAAACCGTAACCCAACCCTAACCCAACCTCAAACAAACCTCATCCCAACCCTAACCCAACCCTAACCCATCCCTAACCCAACCCTAACCCAACCCTAACCCAACCCTAACCCAACCCTAACCCAACCTTAACCCAACCCTAACCCAACCATAACCCAACCCTAACCCAACCATAACCCAACCCTAACCCAACCCTGACCCAACCTAACCCAACGCCAACCCAAACCTAACCCAACCCTAACCCAACCCTAACCCAACATTAACCCAACCTTAACTCAACTCTAACCCAACCCTAACCCAACCCTGACCCAACCTTATCCCAACCCTTACCCAACCCTAACCCAACCCTAACCCAAACCTAACCCAACCCTAACCGAACCTTAACCCAACCCTGAGCCAACCCTAACACGACCCTAACCCAACTCTAACCCAACCCTAATCCAACCCTAACCCAACCCTAACCCAACCCTAACCCAACCCTAACCCAACCCTAACCCAACCCTAACCCAACCCTAACCCAACCCTAACCCAACCCTAACCCAACCCTAACCCAACCCTAAACCAGCCCTAACCCAACCCTAACCCAAACCTAACCCAACCCTAACCCTAACCCTAACCCTAACCCTAACCCAACCCTTACCCAAACCTAACCCAACCCTAACCCAACACTAACCCAACCCTAACCCAACTCAAACCCAACCCTAACCCAAACCTAATCCAACCCTAACCCAACCCTAACCCAAACCTGACCCAGCCCCAGCCAAACCTAACCCAACCTTAACCCAACCCTAACTCAACCCTAACCCAGCCCTAACCCAACCCTAACCCAAACCTAACCCAACCCTAACCCAACCCTAACTCAAACCTAACCCAACCGTAACCCAACCCTAACCCAACCTTAACCCAACCCTAACTCAACCCTAACCCAGCCCTAACCCAACCCTAACCCAAACCTAACCCAACCCTTACCCAAATCCGAACCAAATCTAACCCAACCTTAACCCAACCCTAACCAAACCGTAACCCAACCCTAACCCAACCCTGACCAAACCTTATCCCAACTCTAACCCAACCCTAACCCAAACCTAACCAAACCTTAACCCAAACCTAACCCAACCCCAGCCCAACATTAACCCAACCCTAATCCAACCCCAACCCAGCCTTTACCCAACCCTGACCTAACCTCAACCCTAACCCCAACCCTAACCCAAACCTAACCTAAACCTAACAGAACCCTAACCCAACCTTAACCCAACCCTTACCCAACCCTAACACAACCCTAAACCAACCCTAACCCAACCCTAACCCAACCCTAACCCAACACTAACCCAACCCTAACCAAACCCTAACCCAACCCTAACCCAAACCTAACCCAACCCTAACCCAACCCCAACCCAACTTTATCACAACCCTAACCAAAACCTAAACCAACCCTAACCCAAACCTTACCCAACCCTAACCCAACCTCAAACAAACCTTATCCAAACCCTAACCCAACCCTAACCCAAACCTAACCCAACCCTAAACCAACCCTAAACTAACCCTAACCCAACCCTAAACCATCCCTAACCCAACCCTAACCCAACTCTAACCCAACCCTAACCCATCCCTGAACCAACCCTGACCAAACCCTAACCCAACCCTTACCCAACCCTGACCCAAATACAACCCATTCCTAACCCAACCCTAACCAAACCGTAACCCAACCCTAACCCAACCTCAAACAAACCTCATCCCAACCCTAACCCAACCCTAAGCCAAACCTAACCCAACCCTGAACCAACCTTGAACCAACCCTAAGCTAACCCTAACCCAACCCTAACCCAACCCTAACCCAACCCTAACCCAACCCTAACCCAACCCTAACCCAACCTTAACCCAACCCTAACCCAACCCTAACCCAACCCTAACCCAACCATAACCCAACCCTAACCCAACCTTCACCCAACCTAACCCAACGCCAACCAAAACCTAACCCAACCCTAACCCAAACCTAACCCAACATTAACCCAACCCTAACTCAACTCTAACCCAACCCTAACCCAACCCTGACCCAACCTTAACCCAACCCTTACCCAACCCTAATCCAACCCTAACCCAAACCTAACCCAACCCTAACCGAACCCTAATCCAACCCTGAGCCAAACCTAACCCAACCCTAACCCAACCCTAACCCAACCTTGACCCAGCCCCAACCCAACCTTATCCCAACCCTAACCCAACACTAACCCAACCCTAACCCAACTCAAACCCAACCCTAACCCAAACCTAATCCAACCCTAACCCAACCCTAACCCAACCCTAACCCAAACCTGACCCAGCCCCAGCCCAACCTTATCCCAACCCTAACCCAACACTAACCCAACCCTAACTCAAACCTAACCCAACCGTAACCCAACCCTAACTTAATTCTAACCCAACCCTAACTCAACCCTAACCCAGCCCTAACCCAACCCTAACCCAAACCTAACCCAACCCTTACCCAAATCTAAACCAAATCTAACCCAACCTTAACCCAACCCTAACCAAACCGTAACCCAACCCTAACCCAACCCCGACCAAACCTTATCCCAACTCTAACCCAACCCTAACCCATACCTAACCAAACCTTAACCCAAACCTAACCCAACCCCAACCCAACATTAACCCAACCCTAATCCAACCCCAACCCAGCCTTTACCCAACCCTGACCTAACCTCAACCCTAACCCCAACCCTAACCCAAACCTAACCTAAACATAACAGAACCCTAACCCAACCTTAACCCAACCCTTACCCAACCCTAACACAACCCTAACCCAACCCTAACTCAACCCTAACCCAAACCTAACCCAACCCTAACCCAACCCTAACACAACCCTAACCCAACCCTAACCCAACCCTAACCCAACCCTAACCCAACCCTAACCCAACCCTAACCCAACCTCAAACAAACCTCATCCCAACCCTAACCCAACCCTAACCCAAACCTAACCCAACCCTGAACCAACCTTGAACCAACCCTAAGCTAACCCTAATCCAACCCTAACCCATCCCTAATCCAACCCTAACCCAACCCTAACCGAACCCTAATCCAACCCTGAGCCAACCCTAACCCAACCCTAACCCAACTCTAACCCAACCCTAACCCAACCCTAACCCAACCCTAACCCAACCCTGACCCAACCCTAACCCAACTCCAACCCAACCCTAACCCAACCCTAAACCAACCCTAACCCTAACCCTAAGCCAACCCTTACCCAAACCTAACCCAACCCTGACCCAGCCCCAACCCAACCTTATCCCAACCCTAACCCAACACTAACCCAACCCTAACCCAACCCTAACCCAACTCAAACCCAACCCTAACCCAAACCTAACCCAACCCTAACCCAACCCTAACCCAACCCTAACCCAACCCTAACCCAACCTCAAACAAACCTCATCCCAACCCTAACCCAACCCTAACCCAAACCTAACCCAACCCTGAACCAACCTTGAACCAACCCTAAGCTAACCCTAATCCAACCCTAACCCATCCCTAATCCAACCCTAACCCAACCCTAACCGAACCCTAATCCAACCCTGAGCCAACCCTAACCCAACCCTAACCCAACTCTAACCCAACCCTAACCCAACCCTAACCCAACCCTAACCCAACCCTGACCCAACCCTAACCCAACCCCAACCCAACCCTAACCCAACCCTAAACCAACCCTAACCCTAACCCTAAGCCAACCCTTACCCAAACCTAACCCAACCCTAACCCAACCCTGACCCAGCCCCAACCCAACCTTATCCCAACCCTAACCCAACACTAACCCAACCCTAACCCAACTCAAACCCAACCCTAACCCAAACCTAATCCAACCCTAACCCAACCCTAACCCAAACCTGACCCAGCCCCAGCCCAACCTTATCCCAACCCTAACCCAGCCCTAACCCAACCCTAACCCAAACCTAACCCAACCCTTACCCAAATCTAAACCAAATCTAACCCAACCTTAACCCAACCCTAACCAAACCGTAACCCAACCCTAACCCAACCCCGACCAAACCTTATCCCAACTCTAACCCAACCCTAACCCAAACCTAACCAAACCTTAACCCAAACCTAACCCAACCCCAACCCAACATTAACCCAACCCTAATCCAACCCCAACCCAGCCTTTACCCAACCCTGACCTAACCTCAACCCTAACCCCAACCCTAACCCAAACCTAACCTAAACCTAACAGAACCCTAACCCAACCTTAATCCAACCCTAACCCAACTTTAACCCAACCCTAACCCAACCCTAACCCAACCTTAACACAACCCTAACCCAACCCTAACACAACCCTAACCCAACCCTAACCCAACCCTAACACAACCCTAACCCAACCCTAACCCAACCCTAACACAACCCTAACCCAACCCTAACACAACCCTAACCCAACCCTAACACAACCCTAACCCAACCCTAACACAACCCTAACCCAACCCTAACCCAACCCTAACACAACCCTAACCCAACCCTAACTCAACCCTAACCCAACCCTAACCCAACCCTAACCCAACCCTAACCCAACCCTAACCCAACCCTAACTCAAACCTAACCCAACCCTAACCCAACCCTAACCCAACCCTAACTCAAACCTAACCCAACCCTAACTCAAACCTAACCCAACCCTAACTCATTCCCAACCCAACCCTTACCCTAACCCAACCCACCCCAAACCCAGCCTTTCCACCCAACAATGACAATTCCTTTGGAGACTTTCGACATCGTCGTACCAGGAATGCCTCCGTTCGGCTTCCGTCTGGTGCAGAAACTCATTGACAACAGTCTGGTAGTGAACAAGGTGGGTGGATGGGGGCTTTGGGGGTTTTTATGGGTTTCAGGGGTTCGAGGGATTTGAGGGGTTGAGGGATCTGAGGGATTAGAGGGGTTTGAGGGCTTTAAGGGCTTTAAGGTGTTGAGGGGTCTGAGGGATTTGAGGGGTTTGAGGGGTCTGATAGGTATGAAGGGTTTGAGAGGTTTGAGGACTTTGAGGGCTTTGAGGGGTTCGAGGGGTTTGAGGGGTTGAAGGGTCTGAGATGTATGAAGGGTTTGAGGGGTTTGAGGGGTTTGAGGGGTTTGAGGGGTTTGAGGGGTTTGAGGGATTTGAGGGGTTTGAGGGGTTTGAGGGGTTTGAGGGGTTTGAGGGGTTCGATCCATCCATCCATACATCCATCCAGCCATCCATTCACCCATCCATCCACCCATCCATCCATCCATCCATCCATCCATCCATCCATCCATCCATCCATCCATCCATCCACCCATACATCGATCCATCCATCCATCCATCCATCCATCCATCCATCCATACATCCACCCATCCATCCATCCATCCATCCATCCATCCATCCATCCACCCATTCATCCATCCATCCATCCATCCACCCATCCATCCACCCATCCATCCACCCATCCATCCATCCATCCACCCATCCATCCATCTATCCATTCATCCATCCATCCATACATCGATCCATCCATCCATCAATCTATCCATCCATCCATCCATCCATTTATCCATTCATCCATTCATCCATCCATACATCGATCCATATATCGATCCATCCATCCATCCATACATCTATCCATATATCGATCCATCCATCCATCCATACATCCATCCATCTATCCATCCATCCATCCATCTATCCATCCATCCATCCATACATACATAGCTCCATCCATCTATCCATCCATTCATCCATCCATCCATCCATCCATACATCGATCCACCCATCCATCCATCCATCCATCCATCCATTCAGGCATCCATACATCGATCCATCCATCCATCCATCCATCCATTCATCCAGCCATCCATACATCGATCCATCCATCCATCCATCTATCCAGGCATCCATACATCGATCCATCCATCCATCCATCCATCCATACATCGATCCATCCATCCACCCATTCATCCATACATCGATCCATCCATCCATCCATCCATCTATCCATTTATTTGTCCATTCATGCATCCATACATCGATCCATCTATTAAGCCATCCATACATCCATCCATTTATCCATTCATCCGTCTATCTATCCATACATCCATCATCCATACATACATCCACCAGTACATCTATCCATTCATCCTTCCACCCATCCATCTTTTTCAATCAAATTTTTTTATCCATTTTTTCACTCATTCTTCCATTCATCCCTCTTTCTATTCATTCCTTTTTCCATTCATGCCTCTTTCCATTCATAATAAGATCCATCATACTGTTTTATAGTCATTTCAGTGATGAACTCTTCTTTTTCACTCACCTCCCAAAGCATTCATGTTCACCCAAGTATTTCATCCCTTTTTTCCCACTCATCCACTTCCCATTCACTCCCCATTCACCTCCCATTTACGCTCCACCCACTTCCCATTCACCCGCCATTCACCCGCTATTCACCCGCCATTCACCCGCCATTCACCCGCCATTCACCTGCCATTCACCTGCCATTCACTCCCCATTCACCCGCCCTTCAACCCCCATTCAGCCCTCATTCACTCCATTCCCCCCTATTCCTATCATTCACCTTTTTCACCCATTTTTAGTTGCGTCACCAAGGCAAAGCGTGGGAAGCTGGGTTGATGGAGGGAGACGTGTTAGTGGCGGTGAACAGCAGAAACTGTGAAGGTTTCAACTGCACTCAAGCTCTCAATATCATCGATTCTTCATCCCTCCCACTCGTCCTCACTATCAGGAGGTTAGGGGATTGTGGTGGGAATTTACTGGGGGGGTGATTGTGATGAGGATTCATTAGAAAGGGGGTTGTAAGGAAGTGTTTATTGTAGGGGGGGGGGGGTGGAATGGGGGTTCAATGAGGGAATAGAGGGGGTTTTAGGACGAATTGGTTAGGAGGTTGAAAAGTTGGGAAAAAGGGTTGTGATGGATATTGGTTGAAAGGTTGTTGAAACATCAACATCGACACCACATCGATGCCCATCGTCACCACATCGATGCCCTTCGTCACCACAAAACAAACAACAGAACGACACGAACAACAACAAAAAACAACAAAATAACCACAACAATAACAAAAAACAACAACAGAAAGGCCGGTTTGAAGCCACCACCTCAGCAGCACTCGGTGCCAGTGAGGAGTGGGTATGTGCCTCTCAAACAGACCTCCAAAGTCATTTCTGCCTCCCACCCCCTCCCTTGGCAACAGGCTTCAGCCCCCCCTAACAACCAAACTTCTCTTCTCATCTTCAATAGCTCTTCGCAACCCCCCTCCAGTATTTCTCCTTCGAAGCTCCCTTTCTCCCCTCAACCTTTCAAGCCAACCACTCAGCCTTTTTATCTTTCCCACCAACCCCCTCAACACCCTCTTTCACCCTTTCAACACCAAACACCCCACCATCAACCCTCCCAACACGTGGTGACGCGCCAGTTCAACCTGGCCACCACCAGCCACACACAGCCACACGAAGCCACCAGAATCTTTGTCGGCACCACACGCCACAGCTTGACTTCAAACGAGGAGACCGTCATCGTCAAGTTTGGAGAACAAGTGTCGAAAAAGATCGAGGATGGAGATGGTGAGGTGGTGGTGGTTTTTGGGGTATTGTGGGGGAAGGATGGTGGTGGTGGTGATTTGTGGGGGATTGTGGAAGAAGAATGGTGGTGGTGGTGATTTTTGGCGAATTGTGGGGGATTGTAGAGGAAGATGGTGGTGATTGTGGCCTCGAAAATCTATGTGGTTAATGCCATCATAATAATAGTCCTACTTTCATTGTGTTTTATTTTACTGTATTTTATTCTTTTATATTGTTTGTATTGTATTAAATCTTATCGTATTGTGGTTTGTGGGGGTGATTATGGTGGTGGTGGTGCTGGTGCTGGTGCTGGTAGTGGTGGTGGTGGTGGTGATGGTGGTGGTGGTGGTCTTGGTGGTGGTGGTGGTAGTGGTGGTGGTGGTGGTGGTGGTGGTGGTGGTGGTGGTGGTGGTGGTGGTGGTGGTGGTGGTGGTGGTGGTGGTGGTGGTGGTGGTGGTGGTGGTGGTGGTGGTGGTGGTGGTGGTGGTGGTGGTGGTGGTGGTGGTGGTGGTGGTGGTGGTGGTGGTGGTGGTGGTGGTGGTGGTGGTGGTGGTGGTGGTGGTGGTGGTGGTGGTGGTGGTGGTGGTGGTGGTGGTGGTGGTGGTGGTGGTGGTGGTGGTGGTGGTGGTGGTGGTGGTGGTGGTGGTGGTGGTGGTGGTGGTGGTGGTGGTGGTGGTGGTGGTGGTGGTGGTGGTGGTGGTGGTGGTGGTGGTGGTGGTGGTGGTGGTGGTGGTGGTGGTGGTGGTGGTGGTGGTGGTGGTGGTGGTGGTGGTGGTGGTGGTGGTGGTGGTGGTGGTGGTGGTGGTGGTGGTGGTGGTGGTGGTGGTGGTGGTGGTGGTGGTGGTGGTGGTGGTGGTGGTGGTGGTGGTGGTGGTGGTGGTGGTGGTGGTGGTGGTGATGGTGGTGGAGGTGGTGGGGGTTTGTGATGTTTTTATGGAGAATTTTTATGGTTTTTTTGGGTACTTTTCATTGAGGGAGGGAGGTTGAAGTTTTTTTTGGGTTTGTATGGCTTTGTTTGGCGAGGGCTTTATGGCGATGGTCTCAAGGTTTGGGGTGTCAGTTTTTGGTGGTTTGTAGTTATTGGTAATTTTTAATTTGTTAAATGATGGTTTTTGTGGTTTTTGGAGGCTGTTTATCATGGATCTTTGTGAATAATCCTCTTTGATAGGGGTGCATACGGGGGTTGGAGGTGGTTTGGTAAAGATCCTTTGTGGATGTGAGTAGTATGTGCAGATTAGTTTCGATTAGTTTTTATAAGTTTTGATAAGTTTTAAATGTTGATAAGTTTTGGTGAGTGTAAATAAGTTTTGGTGAGTGTTAATAAGTTTTGGTGAGTGTTAAGAAGTTTTGGTGAGTGTTACTAAGTTTTGGTGAGTGTTAATAAGTTTTGGTGAGTGTTAATAAGTTTTGGTGAGTATTAATAAGTTTTGGTGAGTGTTAATAGCTTTTGGTGAGTGTTAATATGTTTTGGTGAGTGTTACTAAGTTTTGGTGACTGTTAACAGGTTTTGGTGAGTGTTAATAAGTTTTGGTGAGTGTTAATAAGTTTTAGTGAGTGTTAAGAAGTTTTGGTGAGTGTTAATAAGTTTTGGTGAGTGTTAATAAATTTTGGTGAGTGTTAATAAGTTTTGGTGAGTGTTAATAAGTTTTGGTGAGTGTTATTAAGTTTTGGTGAGTGTTAATAAGTTTTGGTGAGTGTTAAGAAGTTTTGGTGAGTGTTAATAAGTTTTGGTGAGTGTTAATAAGTTTTGGTGAGTGTTGGTAAGTTTTGGTGAGTGTTAATAAGTTTTGGTGAGTGTTAATAAGTTTTGGTGGATGTTAATAAGTTTTGGTGAGTGTTAATAAGTTTTGGTGAGTGGTAATATGTTTTGGTGATGGTTAATAAGTTTTGGTGAGTGTTAATAAGTTTTGGTGAGTGTTAATAAGTTTTTGTGAGTGTTAATATGTTTTGGTGAGTGTTAATAAGTTTTGGTGAGTGTTAATAAGTTTTGGTGAGTGTTGGTAAGTTTTGGTGAGTGTTAATAAGTTTTGGTGAGTGTTAATAAGTTTTGGAAAGTGTTAATAAGTTTTGGTGAGTTTTAATAAGTTTTGTTGAGTGTTAATAAGTTTTGGTGAGTGTTTATAACTTTTGGTGAGTGTTAATAAATTTTGGTGAGTGTTAATAAGTTTTGGTGAGTGTTAATAAGTTTTGGTGAGTGTTAATAAGTTTTGGTGAGTGTTAATAAGTTTTGGTGAGTGTTGGTAAGTTTTGGTGAGTGTTAATAAGTTTTGGTGAGTGTTAATAAGTTTTGGTGAGTGTTAATAAGTTTTGGTGAGTGTTAATAAGTTTTGGTGAGTGTTAATAAGTTTTGGTGAGTGTTGGTAAGTTTTGGTGAGTGTTAATAAGTTTTGGTGAGTGTTAATAAGTTTTGGAAAGTGTTAATAAGTTTTGGTGAGTTTTAATAAGTTTTGTTGAGTGTTAATAAGTTTTGGTGAGTGTTTATAACTTTTGGTGAGTGTTAATAAATTTTGGTGAGTGTTAATAAGTTTTGGTGAGTGTTAATAAGTTTTGGTGAGTGTTAATAAGTTTTGGTGTGTGTTAATAAGTTTTGGTGAGTGTTAATAAGTTTTGGTGAGTGTTAATAAGTTTTGATGAGTGTTATTAAGTTTTGGTGAATGTTAATAGGTTTTGGTGAGTGTTAATAAGTTTTGGTGAGTGTTAATAAGTTTTGGTGAGTGTTAATAAGTTTTGGTGTGTGTTTATAACTTTTGGTGAGTGTTAATAAATTTTGGTGAGTGTAAATAATTTTTGGTGAGTGTTAATAAGTTTTTGTGAGTCTTGGTAAATTTTGGTCAGTGTTAATAAGTTTTCGTGAGTGTTAATAAGTTTTGGTGAGTGTTAATAAGTTTTGATGAGTGTTATTAAGTTTTGGTGAATGTTAATAGGTTTTGGTGAGTGTTAATAAGTTTTGGTGAGTGTTAATAAGTTTTGGTGAGTGTTAATAAGTTTTGGTGTGTGTTAATAAGTTTTGGTGAGTGTTAATAAGTTTTGGTGAGTGTTAATAAGTTTTGGTGAATGTTAATAAGTTTGGTGAGTGTTAATAAATTTTGGTGGGTGTTAATAAGTTTCGGTGAGTGTTACTGAGTTTTGGTGAGTGTTAATAAGTTTTGGTGAGTGTTAACAAGTTTTGGTGAATGTTAATAAGTTTTGGTGAGTGTTAATAAGTTTTGGTGAGTGTAAAGAAGTTTTGGTGAGTGTTAATAAGTTTTGGTGAGTGTTAATAAGTTTAGGTGAAGGTTACTAAGTTTTGGTGAGTGTTAATAAGTTTTGGTGAGTGTTAATAAGTTTTGGTGGGTGTTAATAAGTTTTGGTGAGTATTAATAAGTTTTGGTGAGTGTTAATAGCTTTTGGTGAGTGTTAATATGTTTTGGTGAGTGTTACTAAGTTTTGGTGAGTGTTAATAAGTTTTAGTGAGTGTTAAGAAGTTTTGGTGAGTGTTAATAAGTTTTGGTGAGTGTTAATAAATTTTGGTGAGTGTTAATAAGTTTTGGTGAGTGTTAATAAGTTTTGGTGAGTGTTATTAAGTTTTGGTGAGTGTTAATAAGTTTGGTGAGTGTTAATAAGTTTTGGTGAGTGTTAATAAGTTTTGGTGAGTGTTGGTAAGTTTTGGTGAGTGTTAATAAGTTTTGGTGAGTGTTAATAAGTTTTGGTGGATGTTAATAAGTTTTGGTGAGTGTTAATAAGTTTTGGTGAGTGGTAATATGTTTTGGTGATGGTTAATAAGTTTTGGTGAGTGTTAATAAGTTTTGGTGAGTGTTAATAAGTTTTTGTGAGTGTTAATATGTTTTGGTGAGTGTTAATAAGTTTTGGTGAGTGTTAATAAGTTTTGGTGAGTGTTGGTAAGGTGAGTGTTGGTAAGTTTTGGTGAGTGTTAATAAGTTTTGGTGAGTGTTAATAAGTTTTGGAAAGTGTTAATAAGTTTTGGTGAGTTTTAATAAGTTTTGTTGAGTGTTAATAAGTTTTGGTGAGTGTTTATAACTTTTGGTGAGTGTTAATAAATTTTGGTGAGTGTTAATAAGTTTTGGTGAGTGTTAATAAGTTTTGGTGAGTGTTAATAAGTTTTGGTGAGTGTTAATAAGTTTTGGTGAGTGTTGGTAAGTTTTGGTGAGTGTTAATAAGTTTTGGTGAGTGTTAATAAGTTTTGGTGAGTGTTAATAAGTTTTGGTGAGTGTTAATAAGTTTTGGTGAGTGTTAATAAGTTTTGGTGAGTGTTGGTAAGTTTTGGTGAGTGTTAATAAGTTTTGGTGAGTGTTAATAAGTTTTGGAAAGTGTTAATAAGTTTTGGTGAGTTTTAATAAGTTTTGTTGAGTGTTAATAAGTTTTGGTGAGTGTTTATAACTTTTGGTGAGTGTTAATAAATTTTGGTGAGTGTTAATAAGTTTTGGTGAGTGTTAATAAGTTTTGGTGAGTGTTAATAAGTTTTGGTGTGTGTTAATAAGTTTTGGTGAGTGTTAATAAGTTTTGGTGAGTGTTAATAAGTTTTGATGAGTGTTATTAAGTTTTGGTGAATGTTAATAGGTTTTGGTGAGTGTTAATAAGTTTTGGTGAGTGTTAATAAGTTTTGGTGAGTGTTAATAAGTTTTGGTGTGTGTTTATAACTTTTGGTGAGTGTTAATAAATTTTGGTGAGTGTAAATAATTTTTGGTGAGTGTTAATAAGTTTTGATGAGTGTTATTAAGTTTTGGTGAATGTTAATAGGTTTTGGTGAGTGTTAATAAGTTTTGGTGAGTGTTATTAAGTTTTGGTGAGTGTTAATAAGTTTTGGTGTGTGTTAATAAGTTTTGGTGAGTGTTAATAAGTTTTGGTGAGTGTTAATAAGTTTTGGTGAATGTTAATAAGTTTGGTGAGTGTTAATAAATTTTGGTGGGTGTTAATAAGTTTCGGTGAGTGTTACTGAGTTTTGGTGAGTGTTAATAAGTTTTGGTGAGTGTTAACAAGTTTTGGTGAATGTTAATAAGTTTTGGTGAGTGTTAATAAGTTTTGGTGAGTGTAAAGAAGTTTTGGTGAGTGTTAATAAGTTTTGGTGAGTGTTAATAAGTTTTGGTGAAGGTTACTAAGTTTTGGTGAGTGTTAATAAGTTTTGGTTAGTGTTAATAAGTTTTGGTGGGTGTTAATAAGTTTTGGTGAGTGTTTATAAGTTTTGGTGAGTGTTAATAAGTTTTGGTGATGGTTAATAAGTTTTGGTGAGTGTTAATAAGTTTTGGTGAGTGTTAATAGGTTTTGGTGAGTGTTAATAAGTTTTGGTGAGTGTTAATAAGCTTTGGTGAGTGTTAAAAAATTTCGGTGAGTGTTAATAAGTTTTGGTGAGTGTTAATAAGTTTTGGTGATGGTTAATAAGTTTTGGTGAGTGTTAATAAGTTTTGGTGAGTGTTGGTAAATTTTGGTGAGTGTTAATAAGTTTTGGTGAGTGTTAATAAGTTTTCGTGAGTGTTAATAAGTTTTGGTGAGTGTTAATAAGTTTTGGTGAGTGTTAATAAGTTTTGGTGAGTGTTAATAAGTTTTGGTGTGTGTTAATAAGTTTTGGTGAGTGTTAATAAGTTTTTGTGAGTGTTAATAGGTTTTGGTGAGTGTTAATAAGTTTTGGTGAGTGTTAATAAGTTTTGGTGAGTGTTAATAAGTTTTGGTGAGTTTTATTAAGTTTTGGTGAGTGTTAATAAGTTTTGGTGAGTGTTAATAGGTTTTGGTGGGTGTTAATAAATTTTGGTGAGTGTTAATAAGTTTTGGTGAGTGTTAATAAGTTTTGGTGATTGTTAATAAGTTTTCGTGAGTGTTGGTAAGTTTTGGTGAGTGTTAATAAGTTTTGGTGAGTGTTAATAAGTTTTGGGGAGTGTTAATAAGTTTTGGTGAGTTTTAATAAGTTTTGGTGAGTGTTAATAAGTTTTGGTGAGTGTTACTGAGTTTTGGTAGTGTTAATAAGTTTTGGTGAGTGTTAACAAGTTTTGGTGAGTGTTAATAAGTTTTGTTGAGTGTTAATAAGTTTTGGTGAGTGGTAATAAGTTTTGGTGATGGTTAATAAGTTTTGGTGAGTGTTAATAAATTTTTGTGAGTGTTAATAAGTTTTGGTAGTGTTAATAAGTTTTGGTGAGTGTTAATAAATTTTGGTGAGTGTTAATAAATTTTGGTGAGTGTTAATAAGTTTTGGTGAGTGTTAATAAGTTTTGGTGAGTGTAAATAAGTTTTGGTGAGTGTTAATAAGTTTTGGTGAGTGTTAATAAGTTTTGGTGAGTGTTAATAAGTTTTGGTGAGTGTTAATAAGTTTTGGTGAGTGTTAATAATTTTTGGTGAGTGTTAATAAGTTTTGGTGAGTGTTAATAAGTTTTGGTGAGTGTTACTGAGTTTTGGTGAGTGTTAATAAGTTTTGGTGAGTGTTAACATGTTTTGGTGAGTGTTAATAAGTTTTGTTGAGTGTTAATAAGTTTTGGTGAGTGGTAATAAGTTTTGGTGATGGTTAATAAGTTTTGGTGAGTGTTAATAAGTTTTGGTGAGTGTTAATAAGTTTTGGTGAGTGTTAATAAGTTTTGGTGAGTGTTAATAAGTTTTGGTGAGTGTTAATAAGTTTTTGTGAGTGTTAATAAGTTTTGGTGAGTGTTAATAAGTTTTGGTGAGTTTTATTAAGTTTTGGTGAGTGTTAATAAGTTTTGGTGAGTGTTAATAGGTTTTGGTGGGTGTTAATAAATTTTGGTGAGTGTTAATAAGTTTTGGTGAGTGTTAATAAGTTTTGGTGATTGTTAATAAGTTTTCGTGAGTGTTGGTAAGTTTTGGTGAGTGTTAATAAGTTTTGGTGAGTGTTAATAAGTTTTGGGGAGTGTTAATAAGTTTTGGTGAGTTTTAATAAGTTTTGGTGAGTGTTAATAAGTTTTGGTGAGTGTTACTGAGTTTTGGTAGTGTTAATAAGTTTTGGTGAGTGTTAACAAGTTTTGGTGAGTGTTAATAAGTTTTGTTGAGTGTTAATAAGTTTTGGTGAGTGGTAATAAGTTTTGGTGATGGTTAATAAGTTTTGGTGAGTGTTAATAAATTTTTGTGAGTGTTAATAAGTTTTGGTAGTGTTAATAAGTTTTGGTGAGTGTTAATAAATTTTGGTGAGTGTTAATAAATTTTGGTGAGTGTTAATAAGTTTTGGTGAGTGTTAATAAGTTTTGGTGAGTGTAAATAAGTTTTGGTGAGTGTTAATAAGTTTTGGTGAGTGTTAATAAGTTTTGGTGAGTGTTAATAAGTTTTGGTGAGTGTTAATAAGTTTTGGTGAGTGTTAATAATTTTTGGTGAGTGTTAATAAGTTTTGGTGAGTGTTAATAAGTTTTGGTGAGTGTTACTGAGTTTTGGTGAGTGTTAATAAGTTTTGGTGAGTGTTAACATGTTTTGGTGAGTGTTAATAAGTTTTGTTGAGTGTTAATAAGTTTTGGTGAGTGGTAATAAGTTTTGGTGATGGTTAATAAGTTTTGGTGAGTGTTAATAAGTTTTGGTGAGTGTTAATAAGTTTTGGTGAGTGTTAATAAGTTTTGGTGAGTGTTAATAAGTTTTGGTGAGTGTTAATAAGTTTTTGTGAGTGTTAATAAGTTTTGGTGAGTGTTAATAAGTTTTGGTGAGTGTTAATAAGTTTTGGTGAGTGTTAATAAGTTTTGGTGAGTGTTAATAAGTTTTTGTGAGTGTTAATAATTTTTGGTGAGTGTTAATAAGTTTTGGTGAGTGTTAATAAGTTTTGGTGAGTGTTACTGAGTTTTGGTGAGTGTTAATAAGTTTTGGTGAGTGTTAACATGTTTTGGTGAGTGTTAATAAGTTTTGTTGAGTGTTAATAAGTTTTGGTGAGTGGTAATAAGTTTTGGTGATGGTTAATAAGTTTTGGTGAGTGTTAATAAGTTTTGGTGAGTGTTAATAAGTTTTGGTGAGTGTTAATAAGTTTTGGTGAGTGTTAATAAGTTTTGGTGAGTGTTAATAAGTTTTTGTGAGTGTTAATAAATTTTGGTGAGTGTTAATAAGTTTTGGTGAGTGTTAATAAGTTTTGGTGAGTGTTAATATATTTTGGTGAGTGTTACTGAGTTTTGGTGAGTGTTAATAAGTTTTGGTGAGTGTTAACAAGTTTTGGTGAGTGTTAATAAGTTTTGGTGAGTGTTAATAAGTTTTGTGAGTGTAAATAAGTTTTGGTGAGTGTTTATAAGTTTTGGTGAGTGTTGGTAAATTTTGGTGAGTGTTAATAAGTTTTGGTGAGTGTTAATAAGTTTTGGTGAGTGTTAATAAGTTTTAGTGAGTGTTAATAAGTTTTGGTGAGTGTTAATAAGTTTTGGTGAGTGGTAATAACTTTTGGTGAGTGTTAATAAATTTTGGTGAGTGTTAATAAGTTTTGGTGAGTGTTAATAAGTTTTTGTGAGTGTTAATAAGTTTTGGTGAGTGTTAATAAGTTTTGGTGAGTGTTAATAAGTTTTGGTAGTGTTAATAAGTTTTGGTGAGTTTTAATAAGTTTTGGTGAGTGTTAAAAAGTTTTGGTGAGTGTTAATAAGTTTTGGTGAGTGTTAATAACTTTTGGTGAGTGTTAATAAATTTTGGTGAGTGTTAATAAGTTTTGGTGAGTGTTAATAAGTTTTGGTGAGTGTAAATAAGTTTTGGTGAGTGTTAATAAGTTTTGGTGAGTGTTATTAAGTTTTGGTGAGTGTTAATAAGTTTTGGTGAGTGTTAATAAGTTTTGGTGAGTGTTAATAAGTTTTGGTGAGTGTTAATAATTTTTGGTGAGTGTTAATAAGTTTTGGTGAGTGTTAATAAGTTTTGGTGAGTGTTAATAAGTTTTGGTAGTGTTAATAAGTTTTGGTGAGTTTTAGTAAGTTTTGGTGAGTGTTAATAAGTTTTGCTGAGTGTTAATAAGTTTTGGTGAGTGTTAATAACTTTTGGTGAGTGTTAATAAATTTTGGTGAGTGTTAATAAGTTTTGGTGAGTGTTAATAAGTTTTGGTGAGTGTAAATAAGTTTTGGTGAGTGTTAATAAATTTTGGTGAGTGTTAATAAGTTTTGGTGAGTGTTAATAAGTTTTGGTGAGTGTTATTAAGTTTTGGTGAGTGTTAATAAGTTTTGGTGAGTGTTAATAAGTTTTGGTGAGTGTTAATAAGTTTTGGTGAGTGTTAATAATTTTTGGTGAGTGTTAATAAGTTTTGGTGAGTGTTAATAAGTTTTGGTGAGTGTTACTGAGTTTTGGTGAGTGTTAATAAGTTTTGGTGAGTGTTAACAAGTTTTGGTGAGTGTTAATAAGTTTTGTTGAGTGTTAATAAGTTTTGTGAGTGTAAATAAGTTTTGGTGAGTGTTTATAAGTTTTGGTGAGTGTTAATAAGTTTTAGTGAGTGTTAATAAGTTTTGGTGAGTGTTAATAAGTTTTGGTGAGTGTTAATAGGTTTTGGTGAGTGTTAATAAATTTTGGTGAGTGTTACTGAGTTTTGGTGAGTGTTAATAAGTTTTGGTGAGTGTTAACAAGTTTTGGTGAGTGTTAATAGGTTTTGGTGAGTGTTAATGAGTTTTGGTGAGTGTAAATAAGTTTTGGTGAGTGTTAATAAGTTTTGTGAGTGTAAATAAGTTTTGGTGAGTGTTTATAAGTTTTGGTGAGTGTTGGTAAATTTTGGTGAGTGTTAATAAGTTTTGGTGAGTGTTAATAAGTTTTGGTGAGTGTTAATAAGTTTTGGTGAGTGTTAATAAGTTTTGGTGAGTGTTAATAAGTTTTTGTGAGTGTTAATAAATTTTGGTGAGTGTTAATAAGTTTTGGTGAGTGTTAATAAGTTTTGGTGAGTGTTAATAAGTTTTGGTGAGTGTTACTGAGTTTTGGTGAGTGTTAATAAGTTTTGGTGAGTGTTAACAAGTTTTGGTGAGTGTAAATAAGTTTTGGTGAGTGTTAATAAGTTTTGTGAGTGTAAATAAGTTTTGGTGAGTGTTAATAAGTTTTGGTGAGTGTTAATAAGTTTTGGTGAGTGTTAATAAATTTTGGTGAGTGTTAATAAGTTTTGGTGAGTGTTAATAAGTTTTTGTGAGTGTTAATAAGTTTTGGTGAGTGTTAATAAGTTTTGGTGAGTGTTAATAAGTTTTGGTAGTGTTAATAAGTTTTGGTGAGTGTTAATAAGTTTTGGTGAGTGTTAATAAGTTTTGGTGAGTGTTAATAAGTTTTGTTGAGTGTTAATAAGTTTTGGTGATTGTTGATAAGTTTTAGTATGTTTCGATTAGTTTCAATAAGTTTTGTTGAGTTTGTGAATTCATATAATTAGTTAGTAGTTTGAACGTCTGTGATGGCGGCCATTATTAAAATGAGGGTTTTTATTGTGGTCTAGGGATCGACGAACAAAAGGTAGGGTGGAGATTTAAGTAGAATTACCTAATTTTGGCTGCTTAGCAAAGAAACAATTTAAAAACCAAAAAAACTGATAAAAAAAAGGAATAAAGTGTAGTGAAGGTCAGCCTAGATTGATGTTCCAACCAGCCTCACTAGGCCTGATGGCTCAATGCTGACTCTTCTGTGGCCATGTTTCTCGCTTTCTTTTTTTCCCTTTAGTTTTTTTTTTTTTTATTTGTTTGTTTTTACGATTTTTTTTCTTCTGTTTTTATGTTTCGGTTTTGTTTTATGTTTCGTTTTTCTAAGGCTTTTGTTTTGTTTTTATGTTTTTTTGGTTTTTATGGTTTTTTGTTTTTTAAATTTTTTTGTTCAATTTATTTTTTTTTTGTTTCAATCTTTGTTCCTGTTCCACTATTTTATACTTTTGTATTTTACTTTTTGGAAGTTCTCTGGTATTTTTTATCCATTTAAAAAATGTTTTCTCAAATTAAAAAGATTTTTTCTTTATTTTTTCAAATTTTATTATTTTATTATTTGCTTTTTGTTTATTATTAATTTTAATGATGTTATGTTCGTTTTTTGTTTTGTTAGCTGAATTCCTTCAAACCGATACTCGTCAGAGTTTTGCTGTTGTTAGTTTTTTTTTTATTTTTGGTTTTTAATTTTTGAATAACTTAGTTTAGTTTAATTTAATAAAAATTAAAGTTGAAAAAATAGTTTTTTTTATTGGAGCTTTTTTTTATTTTTATTTTATTATTATTTTGGTTAATTATATTATTTATTATTCTTGTTAATGTTAAGATCGACTTGTTTATTCTTTTATTGTTGAGATCTTGTTTTTATTTTTGTTATTGTTAGGATCGTGTTGTTTATTTTGTTATTGTTAAAATCTTTATTTTGTTTTTGTTAGGATAGTTTTTTTTCTTTTGAGGTCAAAGCTTTCATATTGTGAATAAAGTATCAGCACAAAAAAAAATAACAAAATCCAAAAACTAATTTCAACATTCTAAAAAAACTCTAAAAAAACCTAGAAAATCTGGAAAATCTAAAAAAATTAAGAACTATCTAAAGCCATTTGAAAAAATCAAGAACCATATAGAAAAGTCAGGAATTCGAAGGCTTAAGCCTTCTCGCTACACTTCCACAACAGCAAGCAATGAATATAATTAGAAACAAAAAAATGTTATTCCCGATTTGAATGAACAGTCATATCTGCTCTGACTTACATCGCACCGGAGTGGTAGTGCATTGTGGTAGAGTGAGAATAGAAGGCTTAAACTGGAGGGCGTTGTTGATGGTGATGGAGAGATCCAAAATTTTGTTTCTACTTGGTAAGTGGAATTTCAAAAAGATGGGGGTTTTCCAAATAATAAAAAAAGAGAATATTTAAAAATTATTAAAAATTAAAAGAATAAAAAATAGGAAAGTACCAATGTGATTATAAAAATGAATGAATGAATGAATGAATAAATGAATGAATGAACGAATGAAAGAATGAATGAGTGAATGAATAAATGAATGAATGAATAAATGAATGAATGAACGAATGAAAGAATGAATGAGTGAATGAATAAATGAATGAATGAATGAATGAATGAATGAATGAATGAATGCGATTATAAATATGAATGAATGAATGAATGAATGAATGAATAAATGAATGAATGAACGAATGAAAGAATGAATGAGTGAATGAATAAATGAATGAATGAATGTGTGAATGAATAAATGAATGAATGAATGAATGAATGAATGTGATTATAAATATGAATAAATGAATGAATGAATGTGATTATAAATATGAATAAATGAATGAATGAATGTGATTATAAATATGAATAAATGAATGAATGAATGAATGAATGAATGAATGAATGAATGAATGAATGAATGTGATTATAAATATGAATAAATTAATGAATGAATGAATGAATGAATGAATGAATGAATGAATGAATGAATGAATGAATGAATGAATGATTGTATGATTGTATGATTGAATGAATGAATGAATGAATAAATGAATGGAAGATTGAATGAATGATTTATTTGTATAAAATGATAAGAAGTACTGATAACAATTGTATTTCAATTGATCTGAACCCTGTTATCAAAAATTGCGTGTTTCAGTTTCCACCCTCTCCCCACCAACACCACCACCACCACCACCGCTGCCACCACCACCACTCTTCCACCACCAACCACCACACTTCCGTTCCTATCCACCATATCTGCTAAACCTGCCAGCAAACGTCCACTTCTAACAATTAAACCTTCTCAACAATCAACCCTTCTTTCAACCACAAGCTTCCAAACAACCAACCCTCCAACAACCCCACCAGCGAAACACCTTTCTTCCAACAAGTAACCCTTCCTACAAAGAACCCTTTTTCCCGCCAAAACACCCAAACATTTTTTACGAAAAAATCACCACTCTCCAACAAAACATCCCTTAAAAAAAACCGCCCCAACAAAACCCTCCTAAAAATACCCTCCAAAAAAACATTCTCTGAAAACAATCTTCCAACAAAACACTCCATAAAAACACCTTTCCTCCAACAAAACGTTTGCTCATAACACACTTATCTGCATACCACCCCCCCCCCCCATACCCACCAGACAAGAGCTTCGTTGACCCACCGAGCATTGGGCCGCCCACGAACAAGTACCCCACCGTGGAAGAGCAAGTTCAACTTGCCAGAAGGGTTGCCCAGTCGGTGCTGGCACCCATCAACATCAACACCAAGGGCCACAAAATGTTCCTCAAGGCGAAAGAAAGGGCAGCCAAGTACACAACAGGAGCAGACGATGAAGACGTCGAGAATGCTTTCATCGTTCCTGGCAAGCTACATGACATGGCTAAAAAGATCGCGTATGTTCCTAAGCTGCCCACTGAAACCACTAAAGAGAGGATCAACGCCATGAGTTCGGAAGAGATCGAGCTGTTGAAGCTGCAAGAAAGGAAGAATCTGCATACTGGAGTATCTCCACAAATGTGCTTTAACCTGGCGAGTGACTTGAAGAACATGAGGGGTAAGGGTGGAAGAATGTTCGCTAAAAGACAAGCAAAGGCCAAAACATGGGCCGTTGGTGCGGGTGAAGAGGAGAAGGAAGATGAGGGTGATTCGAACAAACAGAAGAAGGTGATGGATTCCATCAACATCAGGCACTCCATGGAAAACAAGGGGACCGAACCAACCAAACCTCAACTGGGATATGGAAAACCTGCTCCTTTTTCTGCACAACGCCAAGATGCAGCTGAACGGCTGGAGAACCTCCTAAAGAACTCCAAATCCCTCTACTCTCCCTGGGACGCTGCTGACAAATTTGGAAACGTTGAAAAAGCTTTTGAGCACCTCAAATCAGCCCAGCCCAGCAGATACTCGGCCCATTGGGATTCGTCTTCCTTCCAACAACCACCATTCGCCTCTCACACCACTGGTTGGTGGAGGTCTGGTTTGTGGAGGATAATGTGAAGTTGAAATAAGTTTGATTTGTTTTATAGTTTATATTTGATTTTGACGTTATGCGAAAAGTTGAATGTTTGAAATTTTTAGGGGGTTTGTATTTCGATTTATTAGATTCTTCAATTTGAAAACTATGTTTTATTTATTTTAAAAATCTTTTATTTGAAAATGGTTTGAATTTGTAACATTATGATTGAAAATTCATTGGAAAATGAAAATCATTCTCCAAACGACCTCACAGTTTCACCAATGTCACAGTCCTACAATCCGGTTCCATTCAACCCCTCTATGGCTTACAGCGATCTCTGAAGGAATCCATTCATCTAATACAAATTATTTTTTCGAACATCATTTAGTTAAATTGTGAACCACAGTATTTTTTGTTGTTGCCGATTGAAAACTTTTATCTTTAGTAGTTTTAGCAAAGAATCGAAATTACAAGTCCGTTACTCTTTGGTATTCATTATATCGCTTCATTTGCGGGTTTGCTTTAGGTTCGAGTGAGGGATGCTATTCCCGAAATGCGTTGATGCTTCATTAAACTCCAGATTAATAAATTGAAAATAAAAAATTCAAAATTGTTTTTTCCCAAAAATAATGTCTTCATCGACACGAAAAGAAGTTTTGAATGTGTACCGAAGGGCGCTGAAGTTAGCGAAAAGTTGGGAAGCGGCCGATGCGGGAAAAACTTTGAAGGAGAGGGACTTCATAAAGGAGGAGGCAAGGACCCTCTTCAGAAAGAACAAGGATGTAAGCTCAACTGGGCTGTGTTACACTGTTCTCTTCTTTCTTCTTCCATGTATTGGTCTGGGCTCTAATAAAACGTAAAAAGCGTAATTTTTCATGTATTCAATTTTTGGAAAGCGTAATAAAAAGTTAAATATTTATTAATGACACAGATTATTACTCTGTTACGTTCTTGGTTTGTACGTGGTCGGTGTTATAGTTATTTGATAAGAGCAGATCAAAATTCAGTAAAATAATGGTCATAAATACGACCACGTCACATTTGAACTTTAAAAATATTGTACATGTTATTTTTCCTTATTGAATATTTTATAAGGTAATTGTCTCATTTTACACAATTATACAGTTTGTTCAGAGATTTTAAAGTATGCATCCTACATGGACTGAGTCAGATTGTTATTTACATGAAAGTGCTTCCACTTTTAATTAACAATTAAAACAAATTTATGATCTTTAAATTGTTTTTTAAACTAAATTAAATAAATAACTCAATATAATCTGGTAAAAAACCTTGAACAATGTTGAAATCCTTTTACAGTTAACTTCTTTTGAGGAGATAAATGAACATCTAAGAGAGGCTGAAGCAAGGATTGAACTTGGTGAGAAAGGGTTGAGGGCTGTGTATTAAAATTGAGTGCCTGAGTTTCATGGATTATTGAGACTGGTTAATTGGTTAACTGGTAATTGATTGATTAATCAATAATTGTTCCAAATTAATTCATTAATGTAGCTTTTCATGCAAATGTCACAAACATAATTCTAAATCAAGCTTTTATATAAGTACAGAGTACAATTAAAAAAGTACAGAATTGAAACTCATATTAATTATTTTTTTTTTATTTAGAACAAATCAAGTTTCATAATTATAAAATTATAAATTTATTATATTAAAATTTTTCTCCAACTACATTGAACTTCATCAAACCACTCCCAGCTGTCCACTACAAGACTCCCTACCCCAGACCAGTGAGCATGCAATTAAGACTCATCAAGTTTAATTAGTTCAAGCTATCAATCATTCAATCAATAATATCAATAATAATATTAATATTAATAATAAATACAATTTTTCAAAGTGCTCATACTACCAAGTTAATTAATTAATTAATTACGATGTCATAACAAGATCCTCTTGTTCTTTTCCGCTACCTTTTTGAAACTTAAAACTTTTTTTTCATGCCAATCTATCATTTCATCCTCTCACACCCAACTCCATTCCTCCATTCTCCATCCATTACTTTTCATTTTTCTTTTTTTGTTTCATTTTCTTTTTTTTTTTATATTCTCTTTCTTTCTACTAAATCTCTTTTCTTCCTCCTTCTCATCTTCTTCCTCTCTTCTTTCCTCCTCCTCTTTCTCCTTCTCTTCATTCTTCTTCTCCTTCTCCTCTTCCTTCTCCTCCTCTTCCTCTTCCTCCTCCTTTACTTTTCCAGGTAAACTTTCCTCAAAGCCTGGTGCACTCTTCTTCGGTGAGCAAGATGGCCCGACAGAGGGAGATCCACAAACACTTCAAGCCACTCTACACCAAGTCTAACCATTGACTCTTCCTCACTCCTCCCCTCTCTCTCACTACACCAAGTCCAACCACTGAATTTTCACCTTTCTTTAGTTTCACCTTCCAGTTTCATCTTTTATTTGTATTTTTTATTTATCTTTTTTCAATTTTTAATTAAAATTTTTTCAAATGTTTCAAGCTCGTATTTCTAAATTTATATATATATATATATATATATATATATATATATATATATATATATATATATATATATATATATATATATATATATATATATATATATATATATATATATATGTATATATATATATATATATATATATATATATTTTTTTTTTTTTTTTTTTTTTTTTAATAAATAGTTTTCAATATATAATATTAAACAAATAATAATAATAATTTAATCATTATTAATTATTATCATTATTATTACTAGTATGTTTATTTTCAAATTACTTTTTCGCTGTTTTTTATAGTGCACAGTTTAGAGCCAATACTCACACTCCATTGATACAGCATCGGCCTCATTTTTAACTCTCTCATTGGCTTACACCACTGCCCAGATATTCTATTAATAATATTTCGATATTTATTTATAGTTCAC
>OX387257.1:2612765-2620265 GCA_947562095.1 Branchellion lobata | reverse complement strand
TATTTTTTTTCGCATTTAAAATCTTTATAAATTAAATTTTGATGTTTTTCGTTTATAATATTTTCATTTTCTCAATTCAAAACTCTTTCAGATAGTCTCTACATTTAGTTTCAAGCATTCTCTTTCAATTTTTTTCTAGAATTTGAATTAGTTATCAATTTTGTCACTTTAAATTTTTTTCTTTAGATAATCCGTAATTTTTTATCAATAATTTTTTTCGATCTGCTTCTTTCTCAATATTATTTCAAAAAAAATCTTTTTGAAAAATAATCTTTTAAAAAACATCTTTTACTTAATACTATTCAAAACCTAATGAAAAAATTCAAATTTGATACATAAAAACGAATTCTTTAGAAGTTTTTAAAGAAATTTTTAAAAACAAAACTTTACTAAAAAAAACATCTTGCATGAATAAAAAATTTTTTTCAATGTAATTAAAATATTTGTGTAAAAACATTTCTTGAATCTCAAAATAATTGTATAAACTTTCATTTAAATTTAAACTTTTATTTGAATTTTTTTTCAAATTTATTTTTTCATATTTTTTTCATAATAAAACTAAACTATTATCCTCTACCTAGCACCTTAACCACTACACCTGAGGCTATTTTTCCAATACATTTCTTTTCTTTTGTCGCGTCCGCCAAAACTGCCGGTTTGAGACAGTAATGACGCCTACGACGTTCTTTAAACTTTTTTTCAATGTCAAGTTCGCCAGCACCTCCGGTTCGCGGCAGCGCTGACGCCTACGACATCTTTCTAACATTTTGCCTCCCTAACTAATCCATTGGCATATTTTTTTGTAGATTAGTTAAGAGGTCTTACAGTTCCCTGAATAATTTCAATTCCATTCTTGCCTCCACTTTGTCAGTTTTGGCGCAAATTGAAATTAATCATTCTCATGCTTCAGGCACCATTCTCAGAGCACTCCCGTTCTGCCCTGTCTCATATCACTCCTGGATTTCCCCCATTCAATTATTTCAGTTTTATTAACAATTATTTACTTATTCATTTTGTTTATTTATTCCTTTCGTTTATTTATTTATTTTATTTTAATTATTTATTTTAATTAATTCATTTATTTTAATTATTTAATTTCTTTGTTTATTTATTTATTCATTTATTATTATTATTTTATTTTTTTACTTTTTTTATATAATTTATAATTTATAATTTTTTTTTAATGTTTATTTAATCACTTATTGTGTCGATTGGCACCGTGAACAGTCCGCACCCGGTCGAGTATCTCCCTAAGCGTACCATCAATCAACCATAGTTGTATTCGGCGTTGACCACAGCGAGCGAAACCGCCTTCATGGGACCGCCATTGAAAAAAGTGCCAAAAAAACAAAAACAAACAAACAAAATTAAATTGTTTCGCTAAGTTTAAATTACTTCATAAGGAAAGTTCTCTTTTTTCAAAAGCAAGTTTAATGAAAACACTAAATTGGGAAAAGCGTTTCTCACTATTTATCAACTCATTCCATTCTTGCCTACATTCGTCAAAGAAGGTGGGAAGGTGTGATGAAAAGAGGAGGACGTTGAGTGTGAGGGGCGGGGAAGAGTGTGATGAGAAGAGGAAGCTGTTGGATGTGAGATGCAGGGGAGGGTGTGATGAGAAGAGGATGGTTTGATGAGTGTGAGGGGCGGGGAAGAGTGTGATGAGAAGAGGAAGCTGTTGGGTGTGAGATGCAGGGGAGGGTGTGATGAGAAGAAGAGGAAGTTGGATGTGAGGGGTGGGGGAGGGTGTAATGATAAGTGGAGGGTGTTGAGTGTGAGGGGCGGGGAGGGTGTGATGAGAAGAGGATGGTTTGATGAGTGTGAGAGGCGGGGAAGGATGTGATGAGAAGAGGAGGGTGTTGAGTGTTGATTCAGTATAAGGTACTTCAAATATAGACATAACGGCATCTACCTATAATATGTGGGGGAGCGTGATAGACTGGAGGGTCACGGATGACGTCGTGGGTAGTGACCACAAGTCTATCACGTTCTCCATCAATATAGATAGGTTCAATAAGGGCAATAGTGAAAATAGGTATGTAGGTAGTGAGAATAAAATAGACGAAACTAAGTATAACTATAAAAAAACCGACTGAAACCGCTTCAAGCGGATTCTTGAGGCACATCTGGCTGAGGAAGTGAATGAGGACGTGATTATGACGGCGATAGAAGTATTTTGGAAAGACTTTTTGGAGCGCTACGGCGTAGATGAAGGAGGCCCAGCAAACCCCTGGGGAACTCTCCACAGGCAAGTTGCAGGCAAGACAAAAAAGGTGTCTTTTGGAAGTTTGGAAAGGGACGATGGCAGCTGGACAACTTCGTGGAAAGAATCTGCGGAGCTTCTTCTGAAGAGTTTCTTCTACAGTGATGAAAAGGATGCTTGTGATGGGTCCCATCAACATATTAGGGAGCTGGTAAAAAGTTACCAGAACTGCAATGTTGAGAGTCCAGTGACTAGAGAAGAAATCAGCAGGTGCCTCAAGAGGTCGAAGAATAGTAAGGCTCCTGGACCCGACGGTGTTCTTTACGAGCACCTGAAGGTTGTACAAGAAATTTGTCCGGACTCCTTGCCGGGTTGTTAAATTAATACTTATATAATAGGACATACCCGGTTAATTGGAAAGTAGCTAAGCTGGCTGTGATACCCAAAGGTAAGAGGGCTTCGCTAACCAAGGCTGACTCCTACAGACCCATTTCACTTTTGAGTGCAATGGGCAAACTGTACGAGCGAATTTTGGTTTCAAGAGTCGAGCAGGACTACGACGCCAGAGGACTAAACAGTTCATCTCAATTTGGTTCAAAGCGTCTCTGTCTGCTGAAGACGCCATATGCAAGAAGCTTGGGACTTTCAAAAATAAAAATAAAAAGTTTGTATTATTATTATTTATTGATATTCAAGGCGCCTTTGATAACTTATGGTGGCCTTCAATTTTATTACGTTTAATTAAACTCTTACATTTTTGATACATTAAAGGACTATTTTAGTGGGAGAAGCGTGTCGTTAATGGCCGAAGATAGATCCATGATGATAAGCAGTGAAGCTGAAAGGGGCTGTCCTCAGGGATCTATCGTAGGTCCGTATGCATGGAGGTGGTTCATGGATGAATTGTTGAACGATGCACGATGTGAATGGTCTTGACACTGTGGAATGGGTTGCGTATGCGGACGACATAGTGATTGCAGTGAAGGGCAATAGCCGCTTTGAACTGGAGCGTTTATCCGAGCGCTGTCTGTCGCATCTGATGTCATGGTGCGGCAGGTATAAGCTCCGTCTATCCACGCCAAAGACCAAATGCATGCTGATAAAGGGCCACATGGATAGGTCGAGGATGCCCAGGGTTCTATGTGCTGGAGAACGCATTGAATGCGCTCGACAGTACAAGTATCTTGGTGTTATTCTGGATAGTGTACCTAACCTTGTAGACCACGCTGAGTGGGTACGAGCGAAGGTTTCTACCTACATGTTCTCTCTGAAAGCCCATGTAGGTAGGGGGTGGGGAATCCAGTGGAAGGTGGTAGAAACACTTTACGATACTGTATGCATTCCTATGATTGCGTATGGCCGAGAGGAGTGGGCGAAGAGTATGACTAAAAGTCACGTGTGGAGGCATCTCAATGCGCTGTATCGGGTGCTACTCCTTACACTGACTCGAGGCTGTACTCTCGTTTCTACCGTCTCTCTAGAAGTGGTAGTTGGCCGTATGCCTTTGGACTTGGCCGTATGCCTTAGAAGACTCCGGCAGTCTATAAAAGCAAAGAGGGCGATAAAACTTCTGGGCTTTACGAGTGACGCTGAGGCTCTGGTAGCTGATGAAATGGAGAGGGCAAACGAGCACGTGCTTTCTCTTTGGCAAGAAAGATGGGACGCGGAAATGAGAGGTAGGATGACCTATCGATTTCTTCCGAGTGTGAGCTTTGCATCCACGAACCGCTGGTTCAGACCAGGGTTTTTGACGGTTTTCATCCTAACTGGTTATGGCAGACTCTGTAAAGCGGCCTTTGACAGAGCGGTGTCCTCAACTGACAGATGTCCTTGCTGCTTCTGTCAGCCTGAAACGGTCGAACATTTCATTTTTGATTGTCCAAATTATGTCCAATTCCGACCCACCTTCTTTGACAAATGCAGGCAAGAATGGAATGAGTTGATAAATTGTGAGACACGCTTTTCCCAATTTAGTGTTTTCATTAAACTTGCTTTTGAAAAAAGAGAACTTTCCTTATGAAGTAATTTGAACTTAGCGAAACAATTTAATTTTGTTTGTTTGTTTGTTTTTGTTTTTTTGGCACTCCTTTCAATGGCGGTCCCATGAAGGCGGTTTCACTCTCTGTGGTCAACGCCAAAGACAACTATGGTTGATTGATGGTACGCTTAGCGAGATACTCGACCGGGTGCGGACTGTTCACGGTGCCAATCGACACAATAAGTGATTAACTAAACGTTAAAAAATAAATAAATAATAATAATGAAAAAAATAAAATAACATAATTGAAAAATAAAATATATAAATTATAAATTATAATAAAAAAAATAAAATAAAATGAAAAATAAAATAATAATAATAATAAAATAAATAAATTAATTAATTAATTAATTAATTAAAATAAATAAATAAAATAAAATAAATGAATAAACAAAATAAATAAGTAAATGATTGTTAATAAAACTGAAATAATTGAATAGGGGCAATCCAGGAGTGATATGAGACAGGGCAGAACGGGAGTGCTCTGAGAATGGTGCCTGAGGCGTGAGAATGATTAATTTCAGTTTGCGCCAAAACTGACAAAGTGGAGGCAAGAATGGAATTGAAATTATTTAGGGAACTGTAAGACCTCTTAACTAATCTACAAAAAAATTGGCCAATGGATTAGTTAGGGAGGCAAAATGTTAGAAGGATGTCGTAGGCGTCAGTGCTGTCGCGAACCGGCAGTGCTGGCGGACTCGACGATAAAAAAAATAAAATAAAAATAAATAAATAAAATAAAATAAAAATAAATAAATAAAATAAAATATAAAAAAATGAAAAAAAAGAGAGAGAAAGAAAAATTTTTAAAGAACGTCGTAGGCGTCATTACTGTCGCAAACCGGCAGTGTTGGCGGACGCGACAAAAGAAAAGAAAGGTGTTGAAAAAAAAATAGTCTCAGGTGTAGTGGTTAAAGTGCTAGGTAGAGGATAATAGTTTAGTTAGAGAATAAAAATAAAAATAAAAAATAAAAAATTCTATGAGTTAGATCAGTCACTACCTGTAAAGTAAGGTTGGTAAATAAAGGTAGTAAAGAATAATGTGTCGAGGCATTCGGTGGGCTGAAGTGCTCGTTCGAGCCTCTCGTGTGCGCCATCAGGAGATCTTACTCGCCCCCGGTACGGACTAGCCGGAAAGGGAAAGGGAGAGTGGTCGATGGGTTATGGCTTAATTGCCGAGCGCCCATTTAGTGAATTTACTACTACACCCTTTCCCGCCTCTCAAACTCAACACCCTCAACTTATCATTAAACCCTCCCACGCCCCTCACACTCAAAACCCTCCTCTTCTCATCACACCCTCCTCCGCGTCTCACACTCAACACCCTCCTCTTCTCATCACACCCTCCTCCGCCCCTCACACTCAACAACTTTCTCTTCTCATCAGACCCTCCTCTGTCCCTCTCACTCAACACCCTCCTCTTCTCATCACACCCTCTTCCGCCCCTCACACTCAACACCCTTCTCTTCTCATCAGACCCTCCTCCGCCCCTCACACTTAACACCCTCTTCCGCCCCTCACACTCATCACCCTTTTCTTCTCATCACGCCCTCCTCCGCCCCTCACACTCATCACCCTCCTCTTCTCATCACACCCTCCCTTTTTTTTTTGGCACTTCTTGTAATGGCGGTCCCATGAAGGCGGTTTCGCTCGCTGTGGTCAACGCCGAATACAACTATGGCTGATTGATGGTACGCTTAGGGAGATACTCGATCGGGTGCGGACTGTTCACGGTGCCAATCGACACAATAAGTGATTAACTAAACGTTAAAAAAAAGAAAAAAATAATTATAAAATAAAATAACATAATTTAAAAATATATATATATATATACAAATTATAAATTATATTTAAAAAAATAAAATAAAATGATAATAATAATAAAATAAATAAATTAATTAATTAAGTAATTAATTAAAATAAATAAATAAAATAAAATAAATGAATAAACAAAATAAATAAGTAAATAATTGTTAATAAAACTGAAATAATTAAATGGGGGCAATCCAGGAGTGATATGAGACAGGGCAGAACGGGAGTGCTCTGAGAATGGTGCGTGAGGCGTGAGAATGATTAATTTCAATTTGCGCCAAAACTGACAAAGTGGAGGCAAGAATAGAATTGAAATTATTCAGGGAACTGTAAGACCTCTTAACTAATCTACAAAAAAACTGGCCAATGGATTAGTTAGGGAGGCAAAATGTTAGAAAGATGTCGTAGGCGTCAGTGCTGTCGCGAACCGGCAGTGCTGGCGGACTCGACAATAATAATAAAATATTAAAAAAAAAAAAGAGAGAGAAAAAGAAATGTTTAAAGAACGTCGTAAGCGTCATTACTGTCACAAACCGGCAGTGTTGGCGGACGCGACAAAAGAAAAGAAGGGTGTTAAAAAAAATAGCCTCAGGTGTAGTGGTAAATTTACTACTACTAAGAGCAACTAAATGCTCCGTGTCAAAACGAGACAAATGGAACACTTGCAAGCCGACTGCCACTAGAGTGCACATTTTCGCAGTAGCTCCTCTAGGTATGAAGCTGTGATACCCATTCACCTCGAAGCCCTTCTGAAGGTAAGGTTCTTACAGGACTACAATGTCAAAGCCGCCTGCGGAGATAACCTCCTCCACTTCATGCATCACGGCCTGACAATTGCGACAGTTGAGCTGAAGGAAATTGAGACGCTTGGGACCTCTATTACCACAAGTACCTATAATAATATCTTTTGAATCGTAATTATAATCGTTAAAATCTGATGAATAATCAACTTCAAAACAAAAAGAATATTTATCATCCATTAGTAGGCAGTGCGTGCTCGAGTGATTGCGAGATGCCACGCGTAAATGGGACATCCTGAATCAGTGGCCGTATGGCCCTCTGCCGACCGCCCTCTGCCTGCCCGCAAGCAGTTGACGCACTTGGCCCTGCTTGTGCATTTTGCCGCCACGTGGTCTTTTTCTCCGCATCGGTCGCAGACCCGGCTATTTTTACAGCTACCTTTAGCATCGGTATGCCCATAACCGAAAAATTTGAAGCACCTGAGGGTCTGAACTCTATTTTTGTAAGGGTGTGCCAAGAAAAGAAGGAAGACTCTCTTATCCTTCTTCTCCCCGAGTTGCCTATGCGTGGCCGGCGCCATACGCATGACCACGTCACAGTTTCCCCGGGAGAGGGTGTGGTGAGAAAAGGAGGGTGTTGAGTGTGAGACGCGGGGGAGGGTGTGATGAGAAGAGAAGGGTGTTGAGTGTGAGAGGTGGGGGAGGGT
>OX387257.1:2537765-2592765 GCA_947562095.1 Branchellion lobata | reverse complement strand
CGTTGATGGTTGTATTTTGTTTTTCAATAAATTTTACATTGATATCGTAATAAAAGTTTCCAAAACAAATATTATTATTTTCTAAATCCTTTTTTTGTTGTTTCTTTTAATAACATCTCATGACTCGCTATCGTGCCATCAAGTACCTGAACCTGACACCAAGAACCCGGGTTTGATCCCCGCCGAAAGCCCTCGTCATTAATGCATCAGATGAATAAGGTATGAAGCAATAAACAAACAAATAAAAATAATAAATTAATTTGTTAAAGATAATAATAATGTTTTTTATTCAATATCGAATTGTTTAAAAGTGAGTTGGTGTATATGAAAAAAAATAGAACTCAAAAGTGAAAAAGTCCGCTTTGAAATATTCTACAGCGTTATAAAAAGGTATTAAAAACATACACGCGGTGTCGTGTAGTTTTGGAGGGTTCATTAAAGATGCATGTTTCTAATTGCAGCAACAATGTGACATAATATTGCGCAAGAAATTCTAATATTGACAATGAAGCGCTTTCTTTGTTCCCGCCAAAAAAATATGATGCCAGGGGAATCGTTTATGGGGGAAGGGGATAGGAAGAAATAGGGATGGAGGGGTGAATAGTAGGATGGATGGTGGTGTGGATGGTGGGATGGATAGTGGGATGGGTGGTGGGGTGGATAGGTGACTGAAATTGTTGAACAAGGGAAGCATATGGTGATACAATACAGTAAAATACAACACAAAACGAAACAATACAATACAACACAATACAACACAATAAAACACAATACGATACAATACAGTATAACACAACAGAATACAATACAAAACAATAAGATACAATACAACAGAATACCATACAAAAAAATACAACACAATAAAACCCAATACAATAGAATAAAACAGAATAGAATACAAGGCAATACAAGACAATACAATAGAAGAGAATACAAGACAATACAATAAAATACGAAACAGTACAACAATATACAATACAAAAGAACATGGTACAATACTATAAATTACACTAAAGTACAATACAATACAAATACGAGTATTTTTAGTTGCATTAACCCCTTGGAGTTTCGAGGGTACAAGGAGAGGAGGAGTTGAAAGATGGAAGGAGCTGGTTAGAGGGATGACTTGAGGATGGATTGAAACAGGACCTTGAATAATGGCCTTGAAACTCTACAGGGTTAATGCCACTACATAATATTAGTAATTAGTTTGTGTTGTATTGTATTGTATTTTTTACATGCATTTTAGTGTATTTTATTGTATAGTATTTCATCGTATTTCATTTCATTGTATATTATGGTCTTGTATTTTATTGTACAATATTGTTTTGTATTGTACTGTATTGCATTGTGTTGTATTGTAATGTATTGTGCTGGATTTTATTGTAGAAAAAAAGAAATTGAAAGATAGAAATAATGAGATGATGATAACAAAGAAAAGAAAACGGATGAAATGAAGAAGTTAAGGAGGAAGAGGTTGAAAGAGAAGGAAGGAAAAGAAAAATGTGGAAAAAAAAAAGATGATGAAGTGAGTGAAAAAGAGGAGAAAAGAAAGAATGAAAGAAAGAGGAAAAGAGAAAAAAAGAAAAAAGGACGAGAAGGAAGAATGAAGAGAGGGTGGAGGGGAAAGAGAAGTGAGATGAAAATTGACTAACAAAATTTCCTTTTTCAAATAAATTTGAACTAGGGTGGTGTTTTCGCATGTAAGTTAGTCTTCATGCGTACATACACGTGTGTGCGCGTGTATACACATGTGTGCACATTGGTGCGCGTGTACGTGAAGAAGAAAAAGATATTACTCGTATGTGCGTGACGCTTGTGTGCGTGTGAATAGAGACTATATAAGAGAGAGAGGAAGAGGCAAAATGTTCTCATCTGCATGTCTTTGTCTCTTTGTCTGTGCTTCTCTTTGTCTCCCGTTCTGACGTACGAGACTCTATGAAAATACGCCTCAGGTGGGTGGGTACCATTAATTTCATTAATTGGATGAGTTTCTTAATTGGAAAAACCTCTTACTTGGAGAAACTTCTTAATTGGAAGAACTGCATAATTAGATCATTTAGTTTGAGCACTTAAATAATTAATAAAGGTTGATTAATAATTGATGTGATCAGTTGAAGATTAATTCATAATATTTGATTATTATTTTGTTAACAACTCAAGTGCATTTGAACTATGAGTATACTTAATAAGTTAAGAGAATCGTTTGATCCCGATAACATAAAATACAAAACAATACAATTCAAACACAATACAATGAAATTACAATACAATACAAATAAAACACAAAGACAAAAGTAATACAATACAAAAACAATACAAATACAATACAAAAAAAATACAAATAAAATACAAATACAATACAAATACAAAACAAATACAATACAAAGACAACACAAATACAATACAAATACGATATAAAAACAATAAAAGTACAATAAAAATACAATACGAATACAATACAAATACAATACAAATACAATAGGAAAACAATACAAATACAATACAAATACAATAGGAAAGCAACACAAATACAATACAAATACTATACAAATACAAAACAAATACAATACAAATACAATAAAAATACAATAAAAACACAATACCAATACAATACAAGTACAAGAAAAGTACAAAAACAATACAAATACAATACAAACACAATACAAATAAGAAACATAGACGATACAAAGACAAAACAAATAAAATACAAATACAAAACAAATACAATACAAACACAATAGGAATACAATACGAATACAATACAAAGACAATACAAATACAATACAAATACAATACAAATACAATACAAATACAATACAAATAAAAAACAACTACAATACAAATACAGTACAAAGACAATACAAATACAATACAAGCACAATACAAATACAATACAAATACAATACAAATACAATACAAATACAATACAAATACATTACAAATACAATACAAATACAATAAAAATACAACACAAATACAATACAAATACAAAACAAATACAATACAAATACAATACAAAGACATAACAAGTACAATACAAAAACAATACAAATACAATACAAATACATTACAATTACAATACAAATACAAAAAAAAACAATACAAATACAAAACAAATACACTATGAAAACAATACGAATACAATACAGAAACAATACAAATACAATACAAATACAATACAAAGAGATTACAATACCAATACAACTACAATACAGATACAATACAAAGACAATACAAAACCAATACAGATACAATACAAATACAATAAAAATACAATACAAATACAATACAAATACAATACAAAAGCAATACAAATGCAATACAAATACAATACAGAAACAATACAAAGACAAGACAAAAAAGGAACAAAAACACTACTAATACAATACAAAGACAATAAAAATACAATACAAATACAAAAAAAACACAATACAAAGACAAAACAAATACAATACAAATACAATACAAAAAAAATACAAATACAATACAAATACTATACAAATACAAAACAAATACAATACAAATACAATAAAAATACAATAAAAACACAATACCAATACAATACAAGTACAAGAAAAGTACAACAACAATACAAATACAATACAAACACAATACAAATAAGAAACATAGACGATACAAAGACAAAACAAATAAAATACAAATACAAAACAAATACAATACAAACACAATAGGAATACAATACGAATACAATACAAAGACAATACAAATACAATACAAATACAATACAACTACAATACAAATACAATACAAATAAAAAACAACTACAATACAAATACAGTACAAAGACAATACAAATACAATACAAGCACAATACAAATACAATACAAATACAATACAAATACAATACAAATACAATACAAATACATTACAAATACAATACAAATACAATAAAAATACAATACAACTACAATACAAATAAAAAACAAACACAATAAAAATACAATGCAAATACGAAACAAATACAACACAAATACAATACAAATACAAAACAAATACAATACAAATACAATACAAAGACATAACAAGTACAATACAAAAACAATACAAATACAATACAAATACATTACAATTACAATACAAATACAAAAAAAAACAATACAAATACAAAACAAATACACTATGAAAACAATACGAATACAATACAGAAACAATACAAATACAATACAAATACAATACAAAGAGATTACAATACCAATACAACTACAATACAGATACAATACAAAGACAATACAAAACCAATACAGATACAATACAAATACAAAAAAAATACAATACAAATACAATACAAATACAATACAAAAGCAATACAAATGCAATACAAATACAATACAGAAACAATACAAAGACAAGACAAAAAAGGAACAAAAACACTACTGATACAATACAAAGACAATAAAAATACAATACAAATACAAAAAAAACACAATACAAAGACAAAACAAATACAATACAAATACAATACAAAAAAAATACAAATACAATACAAATACAATACAAATACAAAACAAATACAATACAAATACAAAACAAATACAATAAAAATACAATAAAAAGACAATACAAATACAATACAAATACAAAACAAATACAATACAAATACAATACAAATACAATACAAATGCAATACAAATACAATACAAATACAATACAAATACAATACAAATACAATACAAATACTATACAAATACAAAACAAATACAATACAAATACAATAAAAATACAATAAAAACACAATACCAATACAATACAAGTACAAGAAAAGTACAACAACAATACAAATACAATACAAACACAATACAAATAAGAAACATAGACGATACAAAGACAAAACAAATAAAATACAAATACAAAACAAATACAATACAAACACAATAGGAATACAATACGAATACAATACAAAGACAATACAAATACAATACAAATACAATACAACTACAATACAAATACAATACAAATACAATACAAATAAAAAACAACTACAATACAAATACAGTACAAAGACAATACAAATACAATACAAGCACAATACAAATACAATACAAATACAATACAAATACAATACAAATACAATACAAATACATTACAAATACAATACAAATACAATAAAAATACAATACAACTACAATACAAATAAAAAACAAACACAATAAAAATACAATGCAAATACGAAACAAATACAACACAAATACAATACAAATACAAAACAAATACAATACAAATACAATACAAAGACATAACAAGTACAATACAAAAACAATACAAATACAATACAAATACATTACAATTACAATACAAATACAAAAAAAAACAATACAAATACAAAACAAATACACTATGAAAACAATACGAATACAATACAGAAACAATACAAATACAATACAAATACAATACAAAGAGATTACAATACCAATACAACTACAATACAGATACAATACAAAGACAATACAAAACCAATACAGATACAATACAAATACAAAAAAAATACAATACAAATACAATACAAATACAATACAAAAGCAATACAAATGCAATACAAATACAATACAGAAACAATACAAAGACAAGACAAAAAAGGAACAAAAACACTACTGATACAATACAAAGACAATAAAAATACAATACAAATACAAAAAAAACACAATACAAAGACAAAACAAATACAATACAAATACAATACAAAAAAAATACAAATACAATACAAATACAATACAAATACAAAACAAATACAATACAAATACAAAACAAATACAATAAAAATACAATAAAAAGACAATACAAATACAATACAAATACAAAACAAATACAATACAAATACAATACAAATACAATACAAATGCAATACAAATACAATACAAATACAATACAAATACAATACAAATACAATACAAATACAATACAAATACAATACAAAGACAAAACAAATACAATACAAATACAATACAAATACAATACAAATACAATACAAATACAATACAAATACAATACAAATACAATACAAATACAATACAAATACAATACAAATACAATACAAAAACAATACAAATACAATACAAATAAAATACAAATAAAATACAAATAAAATACAAACACAAAACAAATACGATACAAATACAATACAAATACAATACAAAGAAAATACAAATACAATACAAATATCTTTTGAATACAATACAAAAACAAAACCAAAAAAATACAAACACAATACAAATACAATACAAAGACAATACAAATACAATACAAAGACAATATAAATACAATACAAATAGAATACAAATACAATACAAAGACAATGCAAATACAAATCAAACACAATAAAAGAACAATACAAAGACAAAACAAATGCAATACAAAAACTATACAAAAACAATACAAAAATGATACAAATACAAAACAAATACAATACGATTGCTATATGAATACAATACAAATACAATAATAAACAAATACATTACAAATACGATAAAAATATAAAACAAATACAATACAAATACAATACAACTACAATACAAAGACAGTACAAACAAGGGAAAATACAATAAAAATTAAAAAAAATACAATAGAAATACAAAACAAATACACTATAAAAACAAAACAAATACAACACAAATACTATACAAATACAATACAAATACAATACAAATACAATACAAATACAAAACAAATACAATAGAAATACAAATCAAATACAATACAAATACAATACAAATACAATAAAAATAAAATACAAATACAATACAAATACAATACAAATACAATACAAATACAATACAAATACAATACAAATACAATAAAAATACAAAACAAATACAATACAAATACAATACAAATACAATACAAATACAAAACAACTACAATACAAATACAATACAAATACAATAAAAATACAATACAAATACAATACATATACAATACAAATACAAAACAAACACAAAACGAATACAATACAAATACAATACAAACACTATACAAATAAGAAACATAGACGATACAAAGACAATAAAAATAAAATACAAATACAAAACAAATACAATACAAACACAATAGGAATACAATACAAATACAATACAAAGACATACCAAAAACAATACAAATACAATACAAATACAACACAAATACAATACAAATACGATACAAAAACAATAAAAATACAATAAAAATACAATACGAATACAATAAAAATACAATACAAATACAATAGGAAAACAATACAAATACAATACAAAAACAATAGGAAAGCAACACAAACACAATACAAAGACTATACAAATACAATACAAATACAATACAAATACAATAAAAATACAATAAAAACACAATACCAAAACAATACAAATACAAGAAAAATACAACAACAATACAAATACAATACAAACACTATACAAATAAGAAGCATAGACGATACAAAGACAATAAAAATAAAATACAAATACAAAACAAATACAGTACAAACACAATAGGAATACAATACAAATACAAAACAAAGACAATACAAAAACAATACAAATACAATACAAATACAATATAAATAAAAACAACTACAATACAAATACAGTACAAAGACAATACAAATAAAAAACAAACACAAAACAAATACAATACAAATACAATACAAATACAATACAAATACATAACAAGTACAATACAAAAACAATACAAATACAATACAAATACATTACAATTACAATACAAATACAAAAAAAAACAATACAAATACAAAACAAATACACTATGAAAACAATACGAATACAATACAGATACAATACAAATACAATACAAATACAATACAAAGAGATTACAATACCAATACAACTACAATACAAATACAATACAAAGACAATACAAAACCAATACAGATACAATACAAATACAATAAAAATACAATACAAATACAATACAAATACAATACAAATACAATACAAAAGCAATACAAATGCAATACAAATACAATACAGAAACAATACAAAGACAAGACAAAAAAGGAACAAAAACACTACTAATGAAATACAAAGACAATAAAAATACAATACAAATTCAAAAAAAACACAATACAAATACAAAACAAATACAATACAAATACAATACAAAAAAAATACAAATACAATACAAATACAATACAAATACAATACAAATACAATACAAATACAATACAAATACAATACAAATACAATACAAATACAAAACAAATACAATAAAAATACAATACAAAGACAATACAAATACAATACAAATACAAAACAAATACAATACAAATACAATACAAATACAATACAAATGCAATACAAATACAATACAAATACAATACAATAACAATACAAATACAATACAAATACAATACAAATACAATACAAATACAATACAAACACAAAACAAATACAATACAAATACAATACAAATACAATACAAATACAATACAAATACAATACAAATACAATACAAATACAATACAAATACAATACAAATACAATACAAATACAATACAAAGACAAAACGAACACAATACAAATACAAAACAAATACAAAACAAATACAATACAAATACAAAACAAATACAATACAAATAAAATACAAATAAAATACAAATAAAATACAAACACAAAACAAATACGATACAAATACAATATAAATACAATACAAAGAAAATACAAATACAATACAAATATCTTTTGAATACAATACAAAAACAAAACCAAAAAAATACAAACACAATACAAATACAATACAAAGACAATACAAATACAATACAAAGACAATACAAATACAATACAAATAGAATACAAATACAATACAAAGACAATGCAAATACAAATCAAACACAATAAAAGAACAATACAAAGACAATACAAATGCAATACAAAAACTATACAAAAACAATACAAAAATGATACAAATACAAAACAAATACAATACGATTGCTATATGAATACAATACAAATACAATAATAAACAAATACATTACAAATACGATAAAAATACAAAACAAATACAATACAAATACAATACAACTACAATACAAAGACAGTACAAACAAGGGAAAATACAATAAAAATTAAAAAAAATACAATAGAAATACAAAACAAATACACTATAAAAACAAAACAAATACAACACAAATACTATACAAATACAATACAAATACAATACAAATACAATACAAATACAAAACAAATACAATAGAAATACAAATCAAATACAATACAAATACAATACAAATACAATACAAATAAAATACAAATACAATACAAATACAATACAAATACAATACAAATACAATACAAATACAATAAAAATACAAAACAAATACAATACAAATACAATACAAATACAATACAAATACAAAACAACTACAATACAAATACAATACAAATACAATAAAAATACAATACAAATACAATACATATACAATACAAATACAAAACAAACACAAAACGAATACAATACAAATACAATACAAACACTATACAAATAAGAAACATAGACGATACAAAGACAATAAAAATAAAATACAAATACAAAACAAATACAATACAAACACAATAGGAATACAATACAAATACAATACAAAGACAATACAAAAACAATACAAATACAATACAAATACAACACAAGTACAATACAAATACGATACAAAAACAATAAAAATACAATAAAAATACAATACGAATACAATAAAAATACAATACAAATACAATAAGAAAACAATACAAATACAATACAAAAGCAATAGGAAAGCAACACAAACACAATACAAAGACTATACAAACACAATACAAATACAATACAAATACAATAAAAATACAATAAAAACACAATACCAATACAATACAAATACAAGAAAAATACAACAACAATACAAATACAATACAAACACTATACAAATAAGAAACATAGACGATACAAAGACAATAAAAATAAAATACAAATACAAAACAAATACAGTACAAACACAATAGGAATACAATACAAATACAAAACAAAGACAATACAAAAACAATACAAATACAATACAAATACAATATAAATAAAAACAACTACAATACAAATACAGTACAAAGACAATACAAATAAAAAACAAACACAAAACAAATACAATACAAATACAATACAAATACAATACAAATACATAACAAGTACAATACAAAAACAATACAAATACAACACAAATACATTACAATTACAATACAAATCCAAAAAAAAACAATACAAATACAAAACAAATACACTATGAAAACAATACGAATACAATACAGATACAATACAAATACAATACAAATACAATACAAAGAGATTACAATACCAATACAACTACAATACAAATACAATACAAAGACAATACAAAACCAATACAGATACAATACAAATACAATAAAAATACAATACAAATACAATACAAATACAATACAAATACAATACAAATACAATACAAATACAATACAAAGACAAAACGAACACAAAACAAATACAAAACAAATACAAAACAAATACAATACAAATACAAAACAAATACAATACAAATACAATACAAATACAATACAAAAACAATACAAATACAATACAAATACAATACAAAGAAAATACAAATACAATACAAATATATTTTAAATACAATACAAAAACAAAACCAAAAAAATACAAACACAATACAAATACAATACAAAGACAATACAAATACAATACAAAGACAATACAAATACAAAACAAACAGAATACAAATACAATACAAATACAGTGCAAATACAAATCAAACACAATAAAAGAACAATACAAAGACAATACAAATGCAATACAAAAACTATACAAAAACAATACAAATATGATACAAATACAAAACAAATACAATACGATTGCTATATAAATACAATAAAAATACAATAATAAACAAATACATTACAAATACGATAAAAATACAAAACAAATACAATACAAATACAATACAACTACAATACAAAGACAGTACAAACAAGGGAAAATACAATAAAAATTAAAAAAAATACAATAGAAATACAAAACAAATACACTATAAAAACAAAACAAATACAACACAAATACTATACAAATACAATACAAATACAATACAAATACAATACAAATACAAAACAAATACAATAGAAATACAAATCAAATACAATACAAATACAATACAAATACAATACAAATACAATACAAATAAAATACAAATACAATACAAATACAAAACAAATACAATACAAATACAATACAAACACAATAAAAATACAATACAAATACAATACAAATACAATACAAATACAATACAAATACAAAACAAATACAATACAAATACAATACAAATACAATAAAAATACAATACAAAGACAATACATATACAATACAAATACAAAACAAACACAATACAAATACAATGTAAATACAATACAAAAACAATACAAAAACAATACAAATACAATACAAAAAAAATACAAATAAAATACAAATACAATACAAATACAATAGGAAAACAATACAAATACAATACAAAAACAATAGGAAAGCAACACAAATACAATACAAAGACTATACAAACACAATACAAATACAATACAAATACAATAAAAATACAAGAAAAACACAATACCAATACAATACAAGTACAAGAAAAATACAAAAACAATACAAATACAATACAAACACTATACAAATAAGAAACATAGACGATACAAAGACAATAAAAATAAAATACAAAGACAAAAAAATACAATACAAACAAAATAGGAATACAATACAAATACAATACAAAGACAAAACAAAAACAATACAAATACAATACAAATACAACAAAAATACAATACAAATACGATACAAAAACAATAAAAATACAAAAAAAATACAATACGAATACAATAAAAATACAATACAAATACAATAGGAAAACAATACAAATACAATACAAAAACAATAGGAAAGCAACTCAAACACAATACAAAGACTATACAAATACAATACAAATACAATACAAATACAATAAAAATACAATAAAAACACAATACCAATACAATACAAATACAAGAAAAATACAACAACAATACAAATACAATACAAACACTATACAAATAAGAAACAAAGACGATACAAAGACAATAAAAATAAAATACAAATACAAAACAAATACAATACAAACACAATAGGAATACAATACAATTACAATACAAGGACAATACAAAAACAATACAAATACAATACAAATACAATACAAATAAAAAACAACTACAATACAAATACAGTACAAAGACAATACAAATAAAAAACAAACACAATACAAATACAATACAAATACAATACAAATACAATACAAATACAATACAAATACAATACAAATACATTACAAATACAATACAAATACAATAAAAATACAATAATACTACAAAACAAAAAAAATAAAAAAACACAATACAAATACAATACAAATACAAAACAAAGACAACACAAAAACAATACAAATACATAACGAATACAATACAAATGCAATACAAAGACATAACAAGTACAATAAAAAATCAATACAAATATAATACAAATACATTACAATTACAATACAAATACAAAAAAAAACAATACAAATACAAAACAATTACACTATGAAAACAATACGAATACAATACAGATACAATACAAATACAAAACAAATACAATACAAAGAGATTACAATACCAATACAACTACAATACAAATACAATACAAATACAATACAAAACCAATAAAGATACAATACAAAAACAATATAAATAGAAAACAAATACAATACAAATACAATACAAATGCAAAACAAAAGCAATACATTTACAATACAGAAACAATACAAAGACAAGACAAAAAAGAAACAAAAACACTACTAATACGATACAAAGACAATATAAATACAATACAAATACAAAAAAAACACAATACAAATACAATACAAATACAATACGAAAACAATACAAATACAATACAAATACAATACAAATACATTACAAATACAATACAAATACAATACAAATACAATACAAATACAATAAAAATACAATAGAAATACAATACAAATACAAAACAAATACAATACAAATACAATTCAAATACAAATACAATACAAATGCAATACAAATACAATACAAATACAATACAAATACAATACAAATATAATACAAATACAATAAAAATACAATACAAATACAATACAAATACAATACGAAGACAATACAAATACAATACAAATACAATACAAATACAATACAAATACAAAACAAATACAAAACAAATACAATACAAAGACAATACAAATACAATACAAATACAATACAAATACAATCCAAATACAATACAAATACATTACAAATACAAAACAAATACAAAACAAATACAATACAAATACAATAAAAAGACAATATAAATAAAATACAAATACAAAAAAAACACAATACAAATACAATACAAATACAATACAATTACAATACAAAAAAGATACAAATACAATACAAATACAATACAAATACAATACAAATACAATACAAATACAATAAAAATACAATACAAATACAATACAAATGCAATACAAAGACAATACAAAGACAATACAAATACAATACAAATACAATACAAATACAGTACAAGTATAATACAAATAGAAAACAAATACAATACAGATACGATACAAATACAATACAAATACAAAACGAATACAATACAAATACAATACAAATACAATACAAATAAAATACAAAAACAATACAAATACAATACAAATACAATACAAATACAAAATAAATTCAATAAAAATATAATACAAATACAATACAAATACAATACAAATAAAATACAAATACAATACAAACACAATACAATTACGATACAAAAACGTTACAAATACATTACAAAGAAAATACAAATACAATACTAATATATTATAAATACAATTCAAAAACAAAACCAGAAAACATTACAAAGACAATACAAAAACAATACAAATACAATGCAAATACAATGCAATTACAAAACAAACACAATAAAAGTACAATACAAAGACAATACAATTGCAATACATAAACTATACAAAAACAATACAAATATGATACAAATACAAAACAAATACAATACGATTGCTATACAAATACAATACAATTACAATAATAAACAAATACGATAAAAATACAAAACAAATACAATACAAATACAATACAACTACGAAAAAAGACAGTACAAACAAGGGAAAATACAATACAAAGTAAAAAAAATACAATACTAACTACACTATAAAAACAAAACAACTACAATACAAATACGATACAAATACAATACAAATACAATACAAATACAATACAAATACAATACAAATACAATACAAATACAAAACAAATACAATACAAATACAATACAAAGACAATACAAATACAATACAAATACAATATAAATACAATACAAAGACAATATAAACACAATACAAATACAAAAAAAACAAAATACAAATACAATACAAATACAATACAATTACAATACAAAAAAAATACAAATACAATACAAATACAATAAAAATACAATACAAATACAATACAAATACAATACAATTACAATACAAATACAATACAAATACAATGAAAATACAAAACAGAGACAATACAAATACAATACAAGTACAATACAAATACAATTCAAATACAATACAAATACAATACAAATACAATACAAATACAATAAAAATACAATACAAATACAATACAAATACAATACAAATACAATACAAATACAATACAAATACAATACAAATACAATACAAATACAATACAAATACAAAACAAATACAATACAAATACAATACAAATACAATACAAATACAATACAATTACAATAAAAAGACAATACAAAAACAATACAAATACAATACAAAAACAATACAATTACAATACAAATACAATACAAATACAATACAAATACAATGAAAATACAATACAAAAACAGAACAAATACAATACAAATAAAATACTAATACAATACAAACACAAAACAAATACAAAACAAATAAAATACAAATACAATACAAACACAATACAAATACAATACAAATACAATACAAATACAAAACAAATACAAAACAAATACAATACAAAGACAATACAAATAGAATACAAATACAATACAAATACAATACAAATACAATACAAATACAATACAAATACAATACAAATACAATACAAATACAATACAAATACAATACAAATACAATACAAATACAATACAAATACAATACAAATACAATACAAATACAATACAAATACAATACAAATACAATACAAATACAATACAAATACAATACAAATACAATACAAATACAATACAAATACAATACAAATACAATACAAATACAATAAAATACAATACAATTACAATACAAATACAATACAAATACAATACAAATACAATACAAATACAATACAAATACAATACAAATACAAAACAAATACAATACAAATACAATACAAATACAATACAAATACAATACAAATACAATACAACTACAATACAAATACAAAACAAATACAATACAAATACAATACAAAGACAATATAAATACAATACAAATACAAAAAAAACACAATACAAATACAATACAAATAAAATACAATTACAAAACAAAAACAATACAAATACAATACAAATACAATACAAATACAATACAAATACAATACAAATACAATACAAATACAATACAAATACAATACAAATACAATACAAATACAATAAAAATACAATACAATTACAATACAAATACAATACAAAGACAATACAAATACAATACAAATACAATACAAATACAATACAAATAAAATACAAATACAATACAAATACAATACAAATACAATACAAATGCAAAACAAATACAATACAAATACAATACAACTACAACACAAATACAATACAAATACAATACAAATACAATACAAATACAATACAAATACAATACAAATACAATACAAATACAATACAAATACAATACAAATACAAAACAAATACAATACAAATACAATACAAAGACAATACAAAAACAATACAAATACAATACAAATACAATACAAATACAATACAAATACAAAACAAATACAATACAAATACAATACAAATACAATACAAATACAATACAACTACAATACAAATACAAAACAAATACAATACAAATACAATACAAAGACAATATAAATACAATACAAATACAAAAAAAACACAATACAAATACAATACAAATAAAATACAATTACAAAACAAAAACAATACAAATACAATACAAATACAATACAAATACAATACAAATACAATACAAATACAATACAAATACAATACAAATACAATACAAATACAATACAAATACAATACAAATACAATAAAAATACAATACAATTACAATACAAATACAATACAAAGACAATACAAATACAATACAAATACAATACAAATACAATACAAATAAAATACAAATACAATACAAATACAATACAAATACAATACAAATGCAAAACAAATACAATACAAATACAATACAACTACAACACAAATACAATACAAATACAATACAAATACAATACAAATACAATACAAATACAATACAAATACAATACAAATACAATACAAATACAATACAAATACAATACAAATACAAAACAAATACAATACAAATACAATACAAAGACAATACAAAAACAATACAAATACAATACAAATACAATACAAATACAATACAAATACAAAACAAATACAATACAACTACAATACAAATACAATACAAATACAATACAAATACAATACAAATACATTACAAATACAATACTAATACAATACAAATACAATACAAATACAAAACAAATACAATACAAATACAATACAAATACAATACAAATACAATACAAATACAATACAAATACAATACAAATACAATACAAATACAATACAAATACAATACAAATACAATACAAATACAATACAAATACAATACAAATACAATACAAATACAATACAAATACAATACAAATACAATACAAATACAATACAATTACAATACAAATACAATACAAATACAATGAAAATACAAAACAGAGACAATACAAATACAATACAAGTACAATACAAATACAATACAAATACAATACAAATACAATACAAATACAATACAAATACAATACAATTACAATACAAATACAATACAAATACAATAAAAATACAATACAAATACAATACAAATACAATAAAAATACAATACAAATACAATACAAATACAATACAAATACAATACAAATACAATACAAATACAATACAAATACAATACAAATACAATACAAATACAATACAAATACAATACAAATACAATACAAATACAATACAAATACAATACAAATACAATACAAATACAATACAAATACAATACAAATACAATACAAATACAATACAATTACAATACAAATACAATACAAATACAATGAAAATACAATACAAATACAATACAAGTACAATACAAATACAATACAAATACAATACAAATACAATACGAATCCAATACAAATACAATACAAATACAATACAAATACAATACAAAGACAATACAAAAACAATACAAATACAATACAAATACAATACAAATACAATACAAATACAATACAAATACAATACAAATACAATACAAATACAATACAAATACAATACAAATACAATACAAATACAATACAAATACAATACTAATACAATACAAATACAATACAAATACAATACAAATACAATACAAATACAATACAAATGCAATACAAATACAATACAAATACAATACGAATACAATACAAATACAATACAAATACAATACAAATACAATACAAATACAATACAAATACAATACAAATACAATACAAATACAATACAAATACAATACAAATACAATACAAATACAAAACAAATACAATACAAATACATTACAAATACAATACAAATACAATACAAATACAATACAAATACGATACAAATACAATAAAAATACAATACAAATACAATACAAATACAATACAAGTACAATACAAATACAATACAAATACAATACAAATACAATACAAAAACAATACAAATACAATACAAATACAATACAAATACAATACAAATACAATACAAATACAATACAAATACAATACAAATACAATACAAATACAATACAAATACAATACAAATACAATACAAATACAATACAAATACAATACAAATACAATACAAATACAAAACAAATACAATACAAATACAATACAAAGACAATACAAAAACAATACAAATACAATACAAATACAATACAAATACAATACAAATACAAAACAAATACAATACAAATACAATACAAATACAATACAAATACAATACAACTACAATACAAATACAAAACAAATACAATACAAATACAATACAAAGACAATATAAATACAATACAAATACAAAAAAAACACAATACGAATACAATACAAATAAAATACAATTACAAAACAAAAACAATACAAATACAATACAAATACAATACAAATACAATACAAATACAATACAAATACAATACAAATACAATACAAATACAATACAAATACAATACAAATACAATAAAAATACAATACAATTACAATACAAATACAATACAAAGACAATACAAATACAATACAAATACAATACAAATACAATACAAATAAAATACAAATACAATACAAATACAATACAAATACAATACAAATGCAAAACAAATACAATACAAATACAATACAACTACAACACAAATACAATACAAATACAATACAAATACAATACAAATACAATACAAATACAATACAAATACAATACAAATACAATACAAATACAATACAAATACAATACAAATACAATACAAATACAAAACAAATACAATACAAATACAATACAAAGACAATACAAAAACAATACAAATACAATACAAATACAATACAAATACAATACAAATACAAAACAAATACAATACAACTACAATACAAATACAATACAAATACAATACAAATACAATACAAATACATTACAAATACAATACTAATACAATACAAATACAATACAAATACAAAACAAATACAATACAAATACAATACAAATACAATACAAATACAATACAAATACAATACAAATACAATACAAATACAATACAAATACAATACAAATACAATACAAATACAATACAAATACAATACAAATACAATACAAATACAATACAATTACAATACAAATACAATACAAATACAATACAAATACAAAACAAATACAATACAAATACAATACAAATACAATACAAAAATAAAACAAATACAATACAAATACAATACGAATCCAATACAAATACAATACAAATACAATACAAATACAATACAAAGACAATACAAAAACAATACAAATACAATACAAATACAATACAAATACAATACAAATACAATACAAATACAATACAAATACAATACAAATACAATACAAATACAATACAAATACAATACAAATACAATACAAATACAATACAAATACAATACAAATACAATACAAATACAATACAAATACAATACAAATACAATACAAATACAATACAACTACAATACAAATACAATACAAATACAATACAAATACAAAACAAATACAATACAAATACAATACAAATACAATACAAATACAATACAAATACAATACAAATACAATACAAATACAATACAAATACAATACAAATACAATACAAATACAAAACAAATACAATACAAATACATTACAAATACAATACAAATACAATACAAATACAATACAAAAACAATACAAATACGATACAAATACAATACAAATACAATACAATTACATTACAAATAAAATACAAATACAATACAAATACAAAAAAAATAAAATACAACTACAATACAAATACAATACAAATACAATACAAATACAATACAAATACAAAACAAATAAAATACAACTACAATACAAATACAATAAAAATACAATACAAATACAATACAAATACAATACAGGTACAATACAAATACAATACAAATACAATACAAAGACAATACAAGTACAATATAAATACAATACAAATACAATACAAATACAATACAAATACAATACAAATACAATACAAATACAATACAAATACAATACAAATACAATACAAATACAATACAAATACAAAACAAATATAATACAAATACAATACAAATACAAAAAAAATACAATACAAATACAATACAAATACAATACAAATACAATACAAATACAATACAAATACAATACAAATACAATACAAATACAATACAAATACAATACAAATACAATACAAATACAATACAAATACAATACAAATACAATACAAATACAATACAAATACAATACAAATACAATACAAATAAAATACAAATACAATACAAACACAATACAAATACGATAAATATACGTTACAAATACAATACAAAGAAAATACAAATACAATACAAATATATCATAAATACAATACAAAAACAAAACCATAAAAATACAAACATAATACAAATACAATACAAATATATCATAAATACAATACAAAAACAAAACCATAAAAATACAAACATAATACAAATACAATACAAATACAATACAAATACAATACAAATACAATACAAATACAATACAAATACAATACAAATACATAACAAATACAATACAAATACAATACAAATACAATACAAATACATTACAAATACAATACAAATACAATACAAATACAAAACAAATACAATACAAATACAATACAAATACAATACAAATGCAATACAAATACAATACAAATACAATACGAATACAATACAAATACAATACAAATACAATACAAATACAATACAAATACAATACAAATACAATACAAATACAATACAAATACAATACAAATACAATACAAATACAAAACAAATACAATACAAATACATTACAAATACAATACAAATACAATACAAATACAATACAAATACGATACAAATACAATAAAAATACAATACAAATACAATACAAATACAATACAAGTACAATACAAATACAATACAAATACAATACAAATACAATACAAAAACAATACAAATACAATACAAATACAATACAAATACAATACAAATACAATACAAATACAATACAAATACAATACAAATACAATACAAATACAATACAAATACAATACAAATACAATACAAATACAATACAAATACAATACAAATACAATACAAATACAAAACAAATACAATACAAATACAATACAAAGACAATACAAAAACAATACAAATACAATACAAATACAATACAAATACAATACAAATACAAAACAAATACAATACAAATACAATACAAATACAATACAAATACAATACAACTACAATACAAATACAAAACAAATACAATACAAATACAATACAAAGACAATATAAATACAATACAAATACAAAAAAAACACAATACAAATACAATACAAATAAAATACAATTACAAAACAAAAACAATACAAATACAATACAAATACAATACAAATACAATACAAATACAATACAAATACAATACAAATACAATACAAATACAATACAAATACAATACAAATACAATACAAATACAATAAAAATACAATACAATTACAATACAAATACAATACAAAGACAATACAAATACAATACAAATACAATACAAATACAATACAAATAAAATACAAATACAATACAAATACAATACAAATACAATACAAATGCAAAAGAAATACAATACAAATACAATACAACTACAACACAAATACAATACAAATACAATACAAATACAATACAAATACAATACAAATACAATACAAATACAATACAAATACAATACAAATACAATACAAATACAATACAAATACAATACAAATACAATACAAATACAAAACAAATACAATACAAATACAATACAAAGACAATACAAAAACAATACAAATACAATACAAATACAATACAAATACAAAACAAATACAAAACAAATACAATACAACTACAATACAAATACAATACAAATACAATACAAATACAATACAAATACATTACAAATACAATACTAATACAATACAAATACAATACAAATACAAAACAAATACAATACAAATACAATACAAATACAATACAAATACAATACAAATACAATACAAATACAATACAAATACAATACAAATACAATACAAATACAATACAAATACAATACAAATACAATACAAATACAATACAAATACAATACAATTACAATACAAATACAATACAAATACAATGAAAATACAAAACAGAGACAATACAAATACAATACAAGTACAATACAAATACAATACAAATACAATACAAATACAATACAAATACAATACAAATACAATACAAATACAATACAAATACAATACAAATACAATAAAAATACAATACAAATACAATAAAAATACAATACAAATACAATACAAATACAATACAAATACAATACAAATACAATACAAATACAATACAAATACAATACAAATACAATACAAATACAATACAAATACAATACAAATACAATACAAATACAATACAAATACAATACAAATACAATACAAATACAATACAAATACAATACAAATACAATAAAAATACAATACAATTACAATACAAATACAATACAAATACAATGAAAATACAATACAAATACAATACAAGTACAATACAAATACAATACAAATACAATACAAATACAATACGAATCCAATACAAATACAATACAAATACAATACAAATACAATACAAAGACAATACAAAAACAATACAAATACAATACAAATACAATACAAATACAATACAAATACAATACAAATACAATACAAATACAATACAAATACAATACAAATACAATACAAATACAATACAAATACAATACAAATACAATACAAATACAATACAAATACAATACAAATACAATACTAATACAATACAAATACAATACAAATACAATACAAATACAATACAACTACAATACAAATACAATACAAATACAATACAAATACAAAACAAATACAATACAAATACAATACAAATACAATACAAATACAATACAAATACAATACAAATACAATACAAATACAATACAAATACAATACAAATACAATACAAATACAATACAAATACAATACAAATACAATACAAATACAATACAATTACAATACAAATAGAATACAAATACAATACAAATACAATACAAATACAATACAAATACAATACAAATACAATACAAATAAAATACAAATACAATACAAATACAATACAAATACAATACAAATACAATACAAATACAAAACAAATACAATACAAATACAATAAAAATACAATACAAATACAATTCAAATACAATACAAATACAATACAACTACAATACAAATACAATACAAATACAATACAATTACAAAACAAATACAATACAAATACAATTGAAATACAATACAAATACAATACAAATACATTACAAATAAAATACAACTACAATACAAATACAATACAACTACAATACAAATACAATACAAATACAATACAAATACAATACAAATACAATACAAATACAATACAAATACAATACAAATACAATACAAATACAATACAAATACAATACAAATACAAAACAAATACAATACAAATACAATACAAATACAATACAAAAATAAAACAAATACAATACAAATACAATACGAATCCAATACAAATACAATACAAATACAATACAAATACAATACAAAGACAATACAAAAACAATACAAATACAATACAAATACAATACAAATACAATACAAATACAATACAAATACAATACAAATACAATACAAATACAATACAAATACAATACAAATACAATACAAATACAATACAAATACAATACTAAAACAATACAAATACAATACAAATACAATACAAATACAATACAACTACAATACAAATACAATACAAATACAATACAAATACAAAACAAATACAATACAAATACAATACAAATACAATACAAATACAATACAAATACAATACAAATACAATACAAATACAATACAAATACAATACAAATACAAAACAAATACAATACAAATACATTACAAATACAATACAAATACAATACAAATACAATACAAAAACAATACAAATACGATACAAATACAATACAAATACAATACAATTACATTACAAATAAAATACAAATACAATACAAATACAAAAAAAATAAAATACAACTACAATACAAATACAATACAAATACAATACAAATACAATACAAATACAAAACAAATAAAATACAACTACAATACAAATACAATAAAAATACAATACAAAGACAAAACAAATACAATACAGGTACAATACAAATACAATACAAATACAATACAAAGACAATACAAGTACAATATAAATACAATACAAATACAATACAAATACAATACAAATACAATACAAATACAATACAAATACAATACAAATACAATACAAATACAATACAAATACAAAACAAATATAATACAAATACAATACAAATACAAAAAAAATACAATACAAATACAATACAAATACAATACAAATACAATACAAATACAATACAAATACAATACAAATACAATACAAATACAATACAAATACAATACAAATACAATACAAATACAATACAAATACAATACAAATACAATACAAATACAATACAAATACAATACAAATACAATACAAATACAATACAAATAAAATACAAATACAATACAAACACAATACAAATACGATAAATATACGTTACAAATACAATACAAAGAAAATACAAATACAATACAAATATATCATAAATACAATACAAAAACAAAACCATAAAAATACAAACATAATACAAATACAATACAAATACAATAAAAATACAATACAAATACAATACAAATACAATACAAATACAATACAAATACAATACAAATACAATACAAATACAATACAAATACAATACAAATACAATACAAATACAATACAAATACAATACAAATACAATACAAATACAATACAAATACAATACAAATACAATACAAATACAAAACAAATACAATACAAATACAATACAAATACAATACAAATGCAATACAAATACAATACAAATACAATACAAATACAATACAAATACAATACAAATACAATACAAATACGATACAAATACAATAAAAATACAATACAAATACAATACAAATACAATACAAGTACAATACAAATACAATACAAATACAATACAAATACAATACAAATACAATACAAATACAATACAAATACAATACAAATACAATACAAATACAATACAAATACAATACAAATACAATACAAATACAATACAAATACAATACAAATACAATACAAATACAATACAAATACAATACAAATACAATACAATTACAATACAAATACAATACAAATACAATACAAATACAAAACAAATACAATACAAATACAATACAAATACAATACAAAAATAAAACAAATACAATACAAATACAATACGAATCCAATACAAATACAATACAAATACAATACAAATACAATACAAAGACAATACAAAAACAATACAAATACAATACAAATACAATACAAATACAATACAAATACAATACAAATACAATACAAATACAATACAAATACAATACAAATACAATACAAATACAATACAAATACAATACAAATACAATACAAATACAATACAAATACAATACAAATACAATACAAATACAATACAAATACAATACAAATACAATACAACTACAATACAAATACAATACAAATACAATACAAATACAAAACAAATACAATACAAATACAATACAAATACAATACAAATACAATACAAATACAATACAAATACAATACAAATAAAATACAAATAAAATACAAATAAAATACAAACACAATACAAATACGATAAATATACGTTACAAATACAATACAAAGAAAATACAAATACAATACAAATATATCATAAATACAATACAAAAACAAAACCATAAAAATACAAACATAATACAAATACAATACAAATATATCATAAATACAATACAAAAACAAAACCATAAAAATACAAACATAATACAAATACAATACAAATACAATACAAATACAATACAAATACAATACAAATACAATACAAATACAATACAAATACAATACAAATACAATACAAAGACAATACAAACACAATACAAATACAATACAAATACAATACAAATACATTACAAATACAACACAAATACAATACAAATACAAAACAAATACAATACAAATACAATACAATTACAATACAAATGCAATACAAATACAATACAAATACAATACAAATACAATACAAATACAATACAAATACAATACAAATACAATACAAATACAATACAAATACAATACAAATACAATACAAATACAATACAAATACAATACAAATACAATACAAATACAATACAAATACAAAACAAATACAATACAAATACATTACAAATACAATACAAATACAATACAAATACAATACAAATACGATACAAATACAATAAAAATACAATACAAATACAATACAAATACAATACAAGTACAATACAAATACAATACAAATACAATACAAATACAATACAAAAACAATACAAATACAAAACAAATACAATACAAATACAATACAAATACAATACAAATACAATACAAATACAATACAAATACAATACAAATACAATACAAATACAATACAAATACAATACAAATACAATACAAATACAAAAAAAATAAAATACAACTACAATACAAATACAATACAAATACAATACAAATACAATACAAATACAATACAAATACAATACAAAAATAAAACAAATACAATACAAATACAATACGAATCCAATACAAATACAATACAAATACAATACAAATACAATACAAATACAATACAAATACAATACAAATACAATACAAATACAATACAAAGACAATACAAGTACAATATAAATACAATACAAATACAATACAAATACAATACAAATACAATACAAATACAATACAAATACAATACAAATACAATACAAATACAAAACAAATATAATACAAAGACAATACAAATACAAAACAAATACAATACAAATACAATACAAATACAATACAAATACAATACAAATACAATACAAATACAATACAAAAACAAAACAAATACAATACAAATACAATACAAATACAATACAAATACAATACAAATACAATACAAATACAATACAAATAAAATACAAATACAATACAAACACAATACAAATACGATAAATATACGTTACAAATACAATACAAAGAAAATACAAATACAATACAAATATATCATAAATACAATACAAAAACAAAACCATAAAAATACAAACATAATACAAATACAATACAAATACAATACAAATACAATACAAATACAATACAAATACAATACAAATACAATACAAATACAATACAAATACAATACAAATACAATACAAATACAATACAAATACAATACAAATACAATACAAATACAATACAAATACAATACAAATACAATACAAATACAATACAAATACAATACAAATACAATACAAATACAATACAAATACAATACAAATACAATACAAATACAATACAAATACAATACAAATACAAAACAAATACAATACAAATACAATACAAATACAAAACAAATGCAATACAAATACAATACAAATACAATACAAATACAATACAAATACAATACAAATACAATACAAATACAATACAAATACAATACAAATACGATACAAATACAATAAAAATACAATACAAACACAATACAAATACAATACAAGTACAATACAAATACAATACAAATACAATACAAATACAATACAAATACAATACAAATACAATACAAATACAATACAAATACAATACAAATACAATACAAATACAATACAAATACAATACAAATACAATACAAATACAATACGAATACAATACAAATACAATACAAATACAATACAATTACAATACAAATACAATACAAATACAATACAAATACAATACAAATACAATACAAATACAATACAAATACAATACAAATACAATACAAATAAAATACAAATAAAATACAAATACAAAAAAAATAAAATACAACTACAATACAAATACAATACAAATACAATACAAATACAAAACAAATACAAAAAAAATACAATACAAATACAATAAAAACACAATACAAATACAATTCAAATACAATACAAATACAATATAAATACAATACAAATACAATAAAAATACAATACAAATACAATACAAATACAATACAAATACAATAGAAATACAATACAAATACAATACAAATACAATACAAATACATTACAAATAAAATACAACTACAATACAAATACAATACAACTACAATACAAATACAATACAAATACAATACAAATACAATACAAATACAATACAAATACAATACAAATACAATACAAATACAATACAACTAACAATACAAATACAATACAAATACAATACAAAGACAATACAAATACAATACAAATACAATACAAATACAATACAAATACAATACAAATACAATACAAATACAATACAAATACAAAAAAAATAAAATACAACTACAATACAAATACAATACAAATACAATACAAATACAATACAAATACAATACAAATACAATACAAATACAAAACAAATAAAATACAACTACAACACAAATACAATAAAAATACAATACAAATACAATACAAATACAATACAAATACAATACAAATACAATACAAATACAATACAAATACAATACAAAGACAATACAAGTACAATATAAATACAATACAAATACAATACAAATACAATACAAATACAATACAAATACAATACAAATACAAAACAAATATAATACAAAGACAATACAAATACAAAACAAATACAATACAAATACAATACAAATACAATACAAATACAATACAAATACAATACAAATACAATACAAATACAATACAAATACAATACAAATACAATACAAATACAATACAAATACAATACAAATACAATACAAATACAATACAAATACAATACAAATACAATACAAATACAATACAAATACAATACAAATAAAATACAAATACAATACAAACACAATACAAATACGATAAATATACGTTACAAATACAATACAAAGAAAATACAAATACAATACAAATATATCATAAATACAATACAAAAACAAAACCATAAAAATACAAACATAATACAAATACAATACAAATACAATACAAATACAATACAAATACAATACAAATACAATACAAATACAATACAAATACAATACAAATACAATACAAATACAATACAAATACAATACAAATACAATACAAATACAATACAAATACAATACAAATACAATACAAATACAATACAAATACAATACAAATACAATACAAATACAATACAAATACAATACAAATACAATACAAATACAATACAAATACAGTACAAATACAATACAAATACAATACAAATACAATACAAATACAATACAAATACAATACAAATAAAATACAAATAAAATACAAATACAATACAAACACAATACAAATACGATAAATATACGTTACAAATACAATACAAAGAAAATACAAATACAATACAAATATATCATAAATACAATACAAAAACAAAACCATAAAAATACAAACATAATACAAATACAATACAAATATATCATAAATACAATACAAAAACAAAACCATAAAAATACAAACATAATACAAATACAATACAAATACAATACAAATACAATACAAATACAATACAAATACAATACAAATACAATACAAATACAATACAAATACAATACAAATACAATACAAATACAATACAAATACAATACAAATACAATACAAATACATTACAAATACAATACAAATACAATACAAATACAAAACAAATACAATACAAATACAATACAATTACAATACAAATGCAATACAAATACAATACAAATACAATACAAATACAATACAAATACAATACAAATACAATACAAATACAATACAAATACAATACAAATACAATACAAATACAATACAAATACAATACAAATACAATACAAATACAATACAAATACAATACAAATACAATACAAATACAATACAAATACAATACAAATACAATACAAATACAATACAAATACAAAACAAATACAATACAAATACATTACAAATACAATACAAATACAATACAAATACAATACAAATACGATACAAATACAATAAAAATACAATACAAATACAATACAAATACAATACAAGTACAATACAAATACAATACAAATACAATACAAATACAATACAAAAACAATACAAATACAAAACAAATACAATACAAATACAATACAAATACAATACAAATACAATACAAATACAATACAAATACAATACAAATACAATACAAATACAATACAAATACAATACAAATACAATACAAATACAATACAAATACAATACAAATACAAAAAAAATAAAATACAACTACAATACAAATACAATACAAATACAATACAAATACAATACAAATACAAAACAAATGAAATACAACTACAACACAAATACAATAAAAATACAATACAAATACAATACAAATACAATACAAATACAATACAAATACAATACAAATACAAAACAAATACAATACAAATACAATACAAAGACAATACAAGTACAATATAAATACAATACAAATACAATACAAATACAATACAAATACAATACAAATACAATACAAATACAAAACAAATATAATACAAAGACAATACAAATACAAAACAAATACAATACAAATACAATACAAATACAATACAAATACAATACAAATACAATACAAATACAATACAAATACAAAACAAATACAATACAAATACAATACAAATACAATACAAATACAATACAAATACAATACAAATACAATACAAATACAATACAAATAAAATACAAATACAATACAAACACAATACAAATACGATAAATATACGTTACAAATACAATACAAAGAAAATACAAATACAATACAAATATATCATAAATACAATACAAAAACAAAACCATAAAAATACAAACATAATACAAATACAATACAAATACAATACAAATACAATACAAATACAATACAAATACAATACAAATACAATACAAATACAATACAAATACAATACAAATACAATACAAATACAATACAAATACAATACAAATACAATACAAATACAATACAAATACAATACAAATACAATACAAATACAATACAAATACAATACAAATACAATACAAATACAATACAAATACAATACAAATACAATACAAATACAATACAAATACAATACAAATACAATACAAATACAATACAAATACAATACAAATACAATACAAATACAATACAAATACAATACAAATACAATACAAATACAATACAAATACAATACAAATACAATACAAATACAATACAAATACACTACAAATACACTTCAAATACAATACAAATACAATACAAATAAATACAAATACAATACAAATACAATACAAATACAATACAAATACAATACAAATACAATAAAAACACAATACAAATACAATAAAAATAAAATACAACTACAATACAAATACAATACAAATACAATACAAATACAATACAAATACAATACAAATACAATACAAATACAATACAAAAACAAAAAAAATAAAATACAACTACAATACAAATACAATACAAATACAATACAAATACAATACAAATACAAAACAAATAAAATACAACTACAACACAAATACAATAAAAATACAATACAATAAAATACAACTACAACACAAATACAATAAAAATACAATACAAATACAATACAAATACAATACAAATACAATACAAATACAATACAAATACAATACAAATACAATACAAATACAATACAAAGACAATACAAGTACAATATAAATACAATACAAATACAATACAAATACAATACAAATACAATACAAATACAATACAAATACAATACAAATACAATACAAATACAATACAAATACAATACAAATACAATACAAATACAATACAAATACAATACAAATACAATACAAATACAATACAAATACAATACAATTACAATACAAATACAATACAAATACAAAACAAATGCAATACAAATACAATACAAATACAATACAAATACAATACAAATACAATACAAATACAATACAAATACGATACAAATACAATAAAAATACAATACAAACACAATACAAATACAATACAAGTACAATACAAATACAATACAAATACAATACAAATACAATACAAATACAATACAAATACAATACAAATACAATACAAATACAATACAAATACAATACAAATACAATACAAATACAATACAAATACAATACAAATACAATACAAATACAATACAATTACAATACAAATACAATACAAATACAATACAAATACAATACAAATACAATACAAATACAATACAAATACAATACAAATACAATACAAATACAATACAAATACAATACAAATACAATACAAATACAATACAAATACATTACAAATAAAATACAACTACAATACAAATACAATACAACTACAAAACAAATACAATACAAATACAATACAAATACAAAAAAAATAAAATACAATTACAATACAAATACAATACAAAAACAATACAAATACAAAACAAATACAAAAAAAATACAATACAAATACAATAAAAACACAATACAAATACAATTCAAATACAATACAAATACAATATAAATACAATACAAATACAATAAAAATACAATACAAATACCATACAAATACAATACAAATACAATAGAAATACAATACAAATACAATACAAATACAATACAAATACATTACAAATAAAATACAACTACAATACAAATACAATACAACTACAATACAAATACAATACAAATAGAATACAAATACAATACAAATAAAATACAAATACAATACAATTACAATACAAATACAATACAAATACAATACAAATACAATACAAATACAATACAAATACAATACAAATACAATACAAATACAATACAATTACAATACAAATACAATACAAATACAATACAAATACAATACAAATACAATACAAATACAATACAAATACAATACAAATACAATACAAATACAATACAAATACATTACAAATAAAATACAACTACAATACAAATACAATACAACTACAAAACAAATACAATACAAATACAATACAAATACAAAAAAAATAAAATACAACTACAATACAAATACAATACAAATACAATACAAATACAAAACAAATACAAAAAAAAGACAATACAAATACAATAAAAACACAATACAAATACAATTCAAATACAATACAAATACAATATAAATACAATACAAATACCATACAAATACAATACAAATACAATAGAAATACAATACAAATACAATACAAATACAATACAAATACATTACAAATAAAATACAACTACAATACAAATACAATACAACTACAATACAAATACAATACAAATACAATACAAATACAATACAAATACAATACAAATACAATACAAATACAATACAAATACAATACAAATACAATACAAATACAATACAACTACAATACAATTAAAATACAAAAACAATACAAATACAATACAAATACAATACAAATACAATACAAATACAAAACAAAGACAATACAAATACAATACAAATACAATACAAATACAATACAAATACAATACAAATACAATACAAATACAAAAAAAATAAAATACAACTACAATACAAATACAATACAAATACAATACAAATACAATACAAATACAAAACAAATAAAATACAACTACAACACAAATACAATAAAAATACAATACAAATACAATACAAATACAATACAAATACAATACAAATACAATACAAATACAATACAAATACAATACAAATACAATACAAATACAATACAAAGACAATACAAGTACAATATAAATACAATACAAATACAATACAAATACAATACAAATACAATACAAATACAATACAAATACAAAACAAATATAATACAAAGACAATACAAATACAAAACAAATACAATACAAATACAATACAAATACAATACAAATACAATACAAATACAATACAAATACAATACAAATACAATACAAATACAATACAAATACAATACAAATACAATACAAATACAATACAAATACAATACAAATACAATACAAATACAATACAAATACAATACAAATACAATACAAATAAAATACAAATACAATACAAACACAATACAAATACAATACTAATACAATACAAATACAATACAAAGAAAATACAAATACAATACAAATATATCATAAATACAATACAAAAACAAAACCATAAAAATACAAACATAATACAAATACAATACAAATACAATACAAATACAATACAAATACAATACAAATACAATACAAATACAATACAAATACAATACAAATACAATACAAATACAATACAAATACAATACAAATACAATACAAATACAATACAAATACAATACAAATACAATACAAATACAATACAAATACAATACAAATACAATACAAATACAATACAAATACAAAACAAATACAATACAAATACAATACAAATACAATACAAATGCAACACAAATACAATACAAATACAATACAAATACAATACAAATACAATACAAATACAATACAAATACGATACAAATACAATACAAATACAATAAAAATACAATACAAATACAATACAAATACAATACAAGTACAATACAAATACAATACAAATACAATACAAATACATTACAAATACAATACAAATACAATACAAATACAATACAAATACAATACAAATACAATACAAATACAATACAAATACAATACAAATACAATACAAATACAATACAAATACAATACAAATACAATACAAATACAATACAAATACAATACAAATACAATACAAATACAATACAAATACAATACAAATACAATACAAATACAATACAAATACAATACAAATAAAATACAAATAAAATACAAATACAAAAAAATAAAATACAACTACAATACAAATACAATACAAATACAATACAAATACAAAACAAATACAAAAAAAATACAATACAAATACAATAAAAACACAATACAAATACAATTCAAATACAATACAAATACAATATAAATACAATACAAATACAATAAAAATACAATACAAATACAATACAAATACAATACAAATACAATAGAAATACAATACAAATACAATACAAATACAATACAAATACATTACAAATAAAATACAACTACAATACAAATACAATACAACTACAAAACAAATACAATACAAATACAATACAAATACAAAAAAAATAAAATACAACTACAATACAAATACAATACAAATACAATACAAATACAAAACAAATACAAAAAAAATACAATACAAATACAATAAAAACACAATACAAATACAATTCAAATACAATACAAATACAATATAAATACAATACAAATACAATAAAAATACAATACAAATACAATACAAATACAATACAAATACAATAGAAATACAATACAAATACAATACAAATACAATACAAATACATTACAAATAAAATACAACTACAATACAAATACAATACAACTACAATACAAATACAATACAAATACAATACAAATACAATACAAATACAATACAAATACAATACAAATACAATACAACTACAATACAATTACAATACAAAAACAATACAAATACAATACAAATACAATACAAATACAATACAAAGACAATACAAATACAATACAAATACAATACAAATACAATACAAATCCAAAACAAATACAATACAAATACAATACAAATACAATACAAATACAATACAAATACAATACAAATACAATACAAATACAATACAAAGACAATAAAAATACAATACAAAGACAATACAAATACAAAACAAATACAAAACAAATACATTACAAATACAATACAAATACAATACAAATACGATACAAATACAATACAAATATAATACAACTACAATACAAATACAATGCAAGTACAATACAAATACAATACAAATACAATACAATAACAATACAAATAAAATACAAATACAATACAAATACAAAAAAAATAAAATATAACTACAATACAAATACAATACAATTAAAATACAAATACAATACAAATACAATACAAATAAAATACAAATACAATACAAATACAATACAAAAACAATACAAATACAAAACAAATACAATACTAATACAATAAAAATACAATACAAATACAATACAAATACAATACAAATACAATACAAATACAATACAAATACAATATAAATACATTACAAATACAATACAAATACAATACAAATCCAATACAAATACAATACAAATACAATACAAAAACAATACAAATACAATACAAATACAATACAAATACAATACAAATACAAAACAAATACAAAAAAAATACAATACAAATACAATAAAAACACAATACAAATACAATTCAAATACAATACAAATACAATACAAATACAATACAAATACAATACAACAACAATACAATTACAATACAAAAACAATACAAATACAATAAAAATACAATACAAATACAAAACAAAGACAATACAAATACAATACAAATACAATACAAACCCAAAACAAATACAATACAAATACAATACAAATACAATACAAATACAATACAAATACAATACAAATACAATACAAATACAATACAAAGACAATAAAAATACAATACAAAGACAATACAAATACAAAACAAATACAAAACAAATACATTACAAATACAATACAAATACAATACAAATACGATACAAATACAATACAAATACAATACAACTACAAAACAAATACAATGCAAGTACAATACAAATACAATACAAATACAATACAATAACAATACAAATAAAATACAAATACAATACAAATACAAAAAAAATAAAATATAACTACAATACAAATACAATACAATTAAAATACAAATACAATACAAATACAATACAAATAAAATACAAATACAATACAAATACAATACAAAAACAATACAAATACAAAACAAATACAATACAAATACAATAAAAATACAATACAAATACAATACAAATACAATACAAATACAATATAAATACAATACAAATACAATACAAATACAATACAAATACAATACAAATACAATACAAATACAATACAAAAACAATACAAATACAATACAAGTACAATATAAATACAATACAAATACACTACAAATACAATACAAGTACAATACAAATAAATACAAAACAAATACAATACAAATACAATACAAATACAATACAAATACAATACAATTACAATACAAATACACTACAAATACAATACAAATAAAATACAACTACAATACAAATACAATACAAAAACAATACAAATACAATACAAATACAATACAATTACACTACAACTACAATACAAATACAATAAGAAAACAATACAAATACAATACAAATACAATACAAATACAATACAAATTCAATACAAAGACAATACAAAGACAATACAAGTACAATACAAATACAATACAAATACAATACAAATACAAAACAAATACAATACAAAGACAATACAAGTACAATACAAATACAATACAAATACAATACAAATACAAATACAATACAAATACAATACAAATACAATACAAATACAATACAAATACAATACAAATACAATACAAATACAATACAATAACAATACAAATACAATACAAATACAATACAAATACAATACAAATACAATACAATTACAATACAAATACAATACAAATACAATACAATTACAATACAAATACAAAACAGAGATAATACAAATACAATACAAGTACAATACAAATACAATACAAATACAATACAAATACAATACAAATACAATACAAATACAATACAAATACAATACAAATACAATACAAATACAATACAATTACAATAAAAATACAATACAAATACAATACAAATACAATACAAATACAATACAAATACAATACAAATACAATACAAATACAATACAAATACAATACAAATACAATACAAATACAATACAAATACAATACAAATATAGTACAAATACAATGGAAATACAATAAAAATTCAATACAAATACAAAAAAAATACAATACAAATACAAAACAAATACAATAAAAATACAATACAAATACAATACAAATACATTACAAAAACAATACAATTACAATACAAATACAATACAAATACAATACAAATACAATACAAATACAATACAAATACAATAAATATACAATACAAATACAAAACAAATACAATACAAGTACATTAGTAATACAATACAAATACAATACAAAAACAAAACAAATAAAATACAAATACAATACAAATACAATACAAATACAAAACAAATACAATACAAATACAATACAAATACAATACAAATACAATACAAATACAATACAAATACAATACAAATACAATACAAATACAATACAAATACAATACAAATACAATACAAATACAATACAAATACAATACAAATACAATACAAATACAATACAAATACAATACAAATACAATACAAATACAATACAAATACAATACAAAGACAATACAAGTACAATATAAATACAATACAAATACAATACAAATACAATACAAATACAATACAACAACAATATAAATACAATACAAATACAATACAAATACAAAACAAATATAATACAAATACAATACAAATACAAAACAAATACAATACAAATACAATACAAATACAATACAAATACAATACAAATACAATACAAATACAATACAAATACAATACAAATACAATACAAATACAATACAAATAAAATACAAATACAATACAAACACAATACAAATACGATAAATATACGTTACAAATACAATACAAAGTAAATACAAATACAATACAAATATATCATAAATACAATACAAAAACAAAACCATAAAAATATAAACATAATACAAATACAATACAAATACAATACAAATACAATACAAATACAATACAAATACAATACAAATACAATACAAATACAATACAAATACAATACAAATACAATACAAATACAATACAAATACAATACAAATACAATACAAATACAATACAAATACAATACAAATACAATACAAATACAATACAAATACAATACAAATACAATACAAATACAAAACAAATACAATACAAATACAATACAAATACAATACAAATACAATACAAATACAATACAAATACAATACAAATACAATACAAATACAATACAAATACAATACAAATACAATACAAATACAATACAAATACAATACAAATACAATACAAATACAATACAAATACAATACAAATACAATACAAATACAATACAAATACAATACAAATACAAAACAAATACAATACAAATACATTACAAATACAATACAAATACAATACAAATACAATACAAATACGATACAAATACAATAAAAATACAATACAAATACAATACAAATACAATACAAGTACAATACAAGTACAATACAAATACAATACAAATACAAAACAAATACAATACAAATACAATACAAATACAATACAAATACAATACAAATACAATACAAATACAATACAAATACAATACAAATACAATACAAATACAATACAAATACAATACAAATACAATACAAATACAATACAAATACAATACAAATACAATACAAATACAATACAAATACAATACAAATACAATACAAATACAATACAAATACAATACAAATACAATACAAATACAATACAAATACAATACAAATACAATACAAATACAATACAAATACAATACAAATACAATACAAATAAAATACAAATAAAATACAAATACAAAAAAAATAAAATACAACTACAATACAAATACAATACAAATACAATACAAACACAAAACAAATACAAAAAAAATACAATACAAATACAATAAAAACACAATACAAATACAATTCAAATACAATACAAATACAATATAAATACAATACAAATACAATACAAATACAATACAAATACAATACAAATACAATACAAATACAATAGAAATACAATACAAATACAATACAAATACAATACAAAGACATTACAAATAAAATACAACTACAATACAAATACAATACAACTACAATACAAATACAATACAAATACAATACAAATACAATACAAATACAATACAAATACAATACAAATACAATACAAATACAATACAACTACAATACAATTACAATACAAAAACAATACAAATACAATACAAATACAATACAAATACAATACAAAGACAATACAAATACAATACAAATACAATACAAATCCAAAACAAATACAATACAAATACAATACAAATACAATACAAATACAATACGAATACAATACAAATACAATACAAAGACAATAAAAATACAATACAAAGACAATACAAATACAAAACAAATACAAAACAAATACATTACAAATACAATACAAATACAATACAAATACGATACAAATACAATACAAATACAATACAACTACAATACAAATACAATGCAAGTACAATACAAATACAATACAAATACAATACAATAACAATACAAATAAAATACAAATACAATACAATTACAAAAAAAATAAAATATAACTACAATACAAATACAATACAATTAAAATACAAATACAATAAAAATACAATACAAATAAAATACAAATACAATACAAATACAATACAAAAACAATACAAATACAAAACAAATACAATACAAATACAATAAAAATACAATACAAATACAATACAAATACAATATAAATACAATACAAATACAATACAAATACAATACAAATACAATACAAATACAATACAAATACAATACAAAAACAATACAAATACAATACAAATACAATACAAATACAAAACAAATACAAAAAAAATACAATACAAATACAATACAAATACAATACAAATACAATACAAATACAAAACAAATACAATACAAATACATTACAAATACAATACAAATACAATACAAATACAATACAAATACGATACAAATACAATAAAAATACAATACAAATACAATACAAATACAATACAAGTACAATACAAGTACAATACAAATACAATACAAATACAAAACAAATACAATACAAATACAATACAAATACAATACAAATACAATACAAATACAATACAAATACAATACAAATACAATACAAATACAATACAAATACAATACAAATACAATACAAATACAATACAAATACAATACAAATACAATACAAATACAATACAAATACAATACAAATACAATACAAATACAATACAAATACAATACAAATACAATACAAATACAATACAAATACAATACAAATACAATACAAATACAATACAAATACAATACAAATACAATACAAATACAATACAAATACAATACAAATACAATACAAATACAATACAAATACAATACAAATACAATACAAATACAATACAAATACAATACAAATAAAATACAAATAAAATACAAATACAAAAAAAATAAAATACAACTACAATACAAATACAATACAAATACAATACAAACACAAAACAAATACAAAAAAAATACAATACAAATACAATAAAAACACAATACAAATACAATTCAAATACAATACAAATACAATATAAATACAATACAAATACAATACAAATACAATACAAATACAATACAAATACAATACAAATACAATACAAATACAATAGAAATACAATACAAATACTATACAAATACAATACAAAGACATTACAAATAAAATACAACTACAATACAAATACAATACAACTACAATACAAATACAATACAAATACAATACAAATACAATACAAATACAATACAAATACAATACAAATACAATACAACTACAATACAATTACAATACAAAAACAATACAAATACAATACAAATACAATACAAATACAATACAAAGACAATACAAATACAATACAAATACAATACAAATCCAAAACAAATACAATACAAATACAATACAAATACAATACAAATACAATACGAATACAATACAAATACAATACAAAGACAATAAAAATACAATACAAAGACAATACAAATACAAAACAAATACAAAACAAATACATTACAAATACAATACAAATACAATACAAATACGATACAAATACAATACAAATACAATACAACTACAATACAAATACAATGCAAGTACAATACAAATACAATACAAATACAATACAATAACAATACAAATAAAATACAAATACAATACAATTACAAAAAAAATAAAATATAACTACAATACAAATACAATACAATTAAAATACAAATACAATACAAATACAATACAAATAAAATACAAATACAATACAAATACAATACAAAAACAATACAAATACAAAACAAATACAATACAAATACAATAAAAATACAATACAAATACAATACAAATACAATATAAATACAATACAAATACAATACAAATACAATACAAATACAATACAAATACAATACAAATACAATACAAAAACAATACAAATACAATACAAATACAATACAAATACAAAACAAATACAAAAAAAATACAATACAAATACAATAAAAACACAATACAAATACAATTCAAATACAATACAAATACAATATAAAGACAATACAAATACAATAAAAATACAATACAAATACAATACAAATACAATACAAATACAATAGAAATACAATACAAATACAATACAAATACAATACAAATACATTACAAATAAAATACAACTACAATACAAATACAATACAACTACAATACAAATACAATACAAATACAATACAAATACAATACAAATACAATACAAATACAATACAAATACAATACAAATACAATACAAATACAATACAAATACAATACAACTACAATACAATTACAATACAAAAACAATACAAATACAATAAAAATACAATACAAATACAATAGAAAGACAATACAAATACAATACAAAGACAATACAAAGACAATACAATTACAATACAAATACAATACAAATACACTACAAATACAATACAAATACAATACAAATACAATAAAAATACAATAAATATACAATACAAATACAAAACAAATACAATACAAGTACATTACTAATACAATACAAATACAATACAAATACAAAACAAATAAAATACAAATACAATACAAATACAATACAAATACAGAACAAATACAATACAAATACAATACAAATACAATACAAATACAATACAAATACAATACAAATACAATACAAATACAATACAAATACAATACAAATACAATACAAATACAATACAAATTCTATACAAATACAATACAAATACAATACAAATACAATACAAATACAAAAAAAATAAAATACAACTACAATACAAATACAATACAAATACAATACAAATACAATACAAATACAAAACAAATAAAATACAACTACAACACAAATACAATAAAAATACAATACAAATACAATACAAATACAATACAAATACAATACAAATACAATACAAATACAATACAAATACAATACAAATACAATACAAGTACAATATAAATACAATACAAATACAATACAAATACAATACAAATACAATACAAATACAAAACAAATACAAAACAAATATAATACAAATACAATACAAATACAATACAAATACAATACAAATACAATACAAATACAATACAAATACAATACAAATACAATACAAATACAATACAAATACAATACAAATACAATACAAATACAATACAAATACAATACAAATACAATACAAATACACTACAAATACAATATAAGTACAATACAAATACAATACAAATACAATACAAATACAATACAAATACAATACAAATACAATACAAATACAATACAAATACACTTCAAAAACAATACAAATACAATACAAATACAATACAAATACATAACAAATAAATACAAATACATTACAAATACAATACAAATACAATACAAATACAATAAAAACACAATACAAATACAATACAAATAAAATACAACTACAATACAAATACAATACAAATACAATACAAATACAATACAAATACAATACAATTACAATACAACTACAATACAAATTCAATACAAATACAATACAAATACAATACAAATACAATACAAAAACAATACAAATACAATACAAATACATTATAAATACAATACAAATACAGTACAAATACAGACCAAATACAATACAAATACAATACAAATACGATACAAATACAATAAAAATACAATACAAATACAATACAAATACAAAAAAAATAAAATATAACTACAATACAAAAACAATACAATTAAAATACAAATACAATACAAATACAATACAAATAAAATACAACTACAATACAAATACAATACAAAAACAATACAAATACAAAACAAATACAATACAAATACAATAAAAATACAATACAAATACAATACAAATACAATACAAATACAATATAAATACAATACAAATACAATACAAATACAATACAAATACAATACAAATACAATACAAATACAATACAAATACAATACAAAAACAATACAAATACAAAACAAGTACAATACAAATACAATACAAATACACTACAAATACAATACAAGTACAATACAAATAAATAAAAAACAAATACAATACAAATACAATACAAATACAATACAAATACAATACAATTACAATACAAATACAATACAATTACAATACAAATAAAATACAATTACAATACAACTACAATACAAATACAATAAAAAAACAATACAAATACAATACAAATACAATACAAATACAAAACAAATACAATACAAAGACAATACAAAGACAATACAAGTACAATACAAATACAATACAAATACAATGCAAATACAAAACAAATACAATACAAAGACAATACAAAGACAATACAAGTACAATACAAATACAATACAAATACAATACAAATACAATACAAATACAATACAAATACAATACAAATACAATACAAATACAATACAAATACAATACAAATACAATACAAATACAATACAAATACAATACAAATACAATACAAATACAATACAAATACAATACAAATACAATACAATTACAATACAAATACAATACAAATACAATACAAATACAATACAAATACAAAACAGAGACAATACAAATACAATACAAGTACAATACAAATACAATACAAATACAATACAAATACAATACAAATACAATACAAATACAATACAAATACAATACAAATACAATACAAATACAATACAATTACAATAAAAATACAATACAAATACAATACAAAGACAATACAAATACAATACAAATACAATACAAATACAATACAAATACAATACAAATACAATACAAATACAATACAAATACAATACAAATACAATACAAATACAATACAAATACAATGGAAATACAATAAAAATACAATACAAATACAAAAAAAATACAATACAAATACAAAACAAATACAATAAAAATACAATACAAATACAATACAAATACAATACAAAAACAATACAATTACAATACAAATACAATACAAATACAATACAAATACAATACAAATACAAAACAAATACAATAAATATACAATACAAATACAAAACAAATACAATACAAGTACAATACTAATACAATACAAAGACAATACAAATACAATACAAATACAAAACAAATACAATACAATTACAATACAAATACATTACAAAAACAATACAAATACAATATAAATACAATACAAATACAATACAAATACAATACAAATACAATACAAATACATTACAAATACAATACTAATACAATACAAATACAATACAAATACAAAACAAATACAATACAAATACAATACAAATACAATACAAATACAATACAAATACAATACAAATACAATACAAATACAATACAAATACAATACAAATACAATACAAATACAATACAAATACAATACAAATACAATACAAATACAATACAAATACAATACAAATACAATACAATTACAATACAAATACAATACAAATACAATGAAAATACAAAACAGAGACAATACAAATACAATACAAGTACAATACAAATACAATACAAATACAATACAAATACAATACAAAAACAATACAATTACAATACAAATACAATACAAATACAATACAAATACAATACAAATACAAAACAAATAGAAAACAAATAAAATACTAATACAATACAAATACAATACAAATACAAAACAAATACAATACAAATACAATACAAATACAATACAAATACAAAACAAATACAATACAATTACAATACAAATACATTACAAAAACAATACAAATACAATATAAATACAATACAAATACAATACAAATACAATACAAATACAATACAAATACATACAAATACAATACAAATACAATACAAATACAATACAAAACAAATACAATACAAGTACAATACAAAGACAATGCAAATACACTACAAAAACAATACAAATACAATACAAATACAATACAAATACAATGCAAATACAATACAAATAGAAAACAAATACAATACAAATACAATACAAATACAATACAAATACAATACAAATACAATACAAATACAATACAAATACAATACAAATACAATACAAATACAATACAAATACAATACAAATACAATACAAATACAATACAAACACAATACAAATACAATACAAATACAATACAAATACAATACAAATACAATACAAATACAATACAAATACAATACAAATACAATACAAATACAATACAAATACAATACAAATACAATACAAATACAATACAAATACAATACAAATACAATACAAATACAATACAAATACAATACAAATACAATACAAATACAATACAAATACAATACAAATACACTACAAATACACTTCAAATACAATACAAATACAATACAAATAAATACAAATACAATACAAATACAATACAAATACAATACAAATACAATACAAATACAATAAAAACACAATACAAATACAATAAAAATAAAATACAACTACAATACAAATACAATACAAATACAATACAAATACAATGCAAATACAATACAAATAGAAAACAAATACAATACAAATACAATACAAATACAATACAAATACAATACAAATACAATACAAATACAATACAAATACAATACAAATACAATACAAATACAATACAAATACAATACAAATACAATACAAATACAATACAAATACATTATAAATACAATACAAATACAATACAAATACAGACCAAATACAATACAAATACAATACAAATACAATACAAATACAATACAAATACAATACAAATACAATACAAATACATTATAAATACAATACAAATACAATACAAATACAGACCAAATACAATACAAATACAATACAAATACAATACAAATACAATACAAATACGATACAAATACAATAAAAATACAATACAAATACAATACAAATACAATACAAGTACAATACAAATACAATACAAATACAATACAAATACAATACAAATACAATACAAATACAATACAAAAACAATACAAATACAATACAAATACAATACAAATACAATGCAAATACAATACAAATAGAAAACAAATACAATACAAATACAATACAAATACAATACAAATACAATACAAATACAATACAAATACAATACAAATACAATACAAATACAATACAAATACAATACAAATACAGACCAAATACAATACAAATACAATACAAATACAATACAAATACAATACAAATACGATACAAATACGATACAAATACAATAAAAATACAATACAAATACAATACAAATACAATACAAGTACAATACAAATACAATACAAATACAATACAAATACAATACAAATACAATACAAATACAATACAAAAACAATACAAATACAATACAAATACAATACAAATACAATGCAAATACAATACAAATAGAAAACAAATACAATACAAATACAATACAAATACAATACAAATACAATACAAATACAATACAAATACAATACTAATACAATACAAATACAATACAAATACAATACAAATACAATACAAATACAATACAAATACAATACAAATACATTATAAATACAATACAAATACAATACAAATACAGACCAAATACAATACAAATACAATACAAATACAATACAAATACAAAACAAATAGAAAACAAATAAAATACTAATACAATACAAATACAATACAAACACAAAACAAATACAATACAAATACAATACAAATACAATACAAATACAAAACAAATACAATACAATTACAATACAAATACATTACAAAAACAATACAAATACAATATAAATACAATACAAATACAATACAAATACAATACAAATACAATACAAATACATACAAATACAATACAAATACAATACAAATACAATACAAAACAAATACAATACAAGTACAAAACAAAGACAATGCAAATACACTACAAAAACAATACAAATACAATACAAATACAATACAAATACAATGCAAATACAATACAAATAGAAAACAAATACAATACAAATACAATACAAATACAATACAAATACAATACAAATACAATACAAATACAATACAAATACAATACAAATACAATACAAATACAATACAAATACAATACAAATACAATACAAATACAATACAAACACAATACAAATACAATACAAATACAATACAAATACAATACAAATACAATACAAATACAATACAAATACAATACAAATACAATACAAATACAATACAAATACAATACAAATACAATACAAATACAATACAAATACAATACAAATACAATACAAATACAATACAAATACAATACAAATACAATACAAATACACTACAAATACACTTCAAATACAATACAAATACAATACAAATAAATACAAATACAATACAAATACAATACAAATACAATACAAATACAATACAAATACAATAAAAACACAATACAAATACAATAAAAATAAAATACAACTACAATACAAATACAATACAAATACAATACAAATACAATGCAAATACAATACAAATAGAAAACAAATACAATACAAATACAATACAAATACAATACAAATACAATACAAATACAATACAAATACAATACAAATACAATACAAATACAATACAAATACAATACAAATACAATACAAATACAATACAAATACAATACAAATACAATACAAATACAATACAAATACAATACAAATACAATACAAATACAATACAAATACATTATAAATACAATACAAATACAATACAAATACAGACCAAATACAATACAAATACAATACAAATACAATACAAATACAATACAAATACAATACAAATACAATACAAATACATTATAAATACAATACAAATACAATACAAATACAGACCAAATACAATACAAATACAATACAAATACAATACAAATACAATACAAATACGATACAAATACAATAAAAATACAATACAAATACAATACAAATACAATACAAGTACAATACAAATACAATACAAATACAATACAAATACAATACAAATACAATACAAATACAATACAAATACAATACAAATACAATACAAATACAATACAAATACAATACAAATACAATACAAATACAATACAAATACAATACAAATACAATACAAATACAATACAAATACAATACAAAAACAATACAAATACAATACAAATACAATACAAATACAATGCAAATACAATACAAATAGAAAACAAATACAATACAAATACAATACAAATACAATACAAATACAATACAAATACAATACAAATACAATACAAATACAATACAAATACAATACAAATACAATACAAATACAATACAAATACAATACAAATACAATACAAATACAATACAAATACATTATAAATACAATACAAATACAATACAAATACAAACCAAATACAATACAAATACAATACAAATACAATACAAATACAATACAAATACAATACAAATACAATACAAATACAATACAAATACAATACAAATACATTATAAATACAATACAAATACAATACAAATACAGACCAAATACAATACAAATACAATACAAATACAATACAAATACAATACAAATACGATACAAATACAATAAAAATACAATACAAATACAATACAAATACAATACAAATACAATACAAATACAATACAAATACAATACAAATACAATACAAATACAATACAAATACAATACAAATACAATACAAATACAATACAACTATAATACAAATAAAATACAAATACAATACAAATACAAAAAAAATAAAATACAACTACAATACAAATACAATACAAATACAATACAAATACAATACAAATACAAAACAAATACAAAAAAAATACAATACAAATACAATAAAAACACAATACAAATACAATTCGAATACAATACAAATACAATATAAATACAATACAAATACAATAAAAATACATTACAAATAAAATACAACTACAATACAAATACAATACAACTACAATACAAATAAAATACAAATACAATACAAATACAATACAAATACAATACAAATACAAAACAAATACAAAAAAAATACAATACAAATACAATAAAAACACAATACAAATACATTACAAATACAATACAAATACAATAGAAATACAATACAAAAACAATACAAATACATTACAAATAAAATACAACTACAATACAAATACAATACAACTACAATACAAATACAATACAAATACAATACAAATACAATACAAATACAATACAAATATAATACAACTACAATACAACTACAATACAAACACAATACAAATACAATACAAATACAATACAAATACAATACAAAGACAATACAAATACAATACAAATACAATACAAATACAAAACAAATACAATACAAATACATTACAAATACAATACAAATACAATACAAATATGGTACAAATACAAAACAAATACAATACAAATACAATACAAATACAATACAAGTACAATACAAATACAATACAAATACAATACAAATACAATACAAATACAATACAAATACAATACAAAAACAATACAAATACAATACAAATACAATACAAATACAATGCAAATACAATACAAATAGAAAACAAATACAATACAAATACAATACAAATACAATACAAATACAATACAAATACAATACAAATACAATACAAATACAATACAAATACAATACAAATACAATACAAATACAATACAAATACAATACAAATACAATACAAATACAATACAAATACATTATAAATACAATACAAATACAATACAAATACAAACCAAATACAATACAAATACAATACAAATACAATACAAATACAATACAAATACAATACAAATACAATACAAATACAATACAAATACAATACAAATACATTATAAATACAATACAAATACAATACAAATACAGACCAAATACAATACAAATACAATACAAATACAATACAAATACAATACAAATACGATACAAATACAATAAAAATACAATACAAATACAATACAAATACAATACAAATACAATACAAATACAATACAAATACAATACAAATACAATACAAATACAATACAAATACAATACAAATACAATACAAATACAATACAACTATAATACAAATAAAATACAAATACAATACAAATACAAAAAAAATAAAATACAACTACAATACAAATACAATACAAATACAATACAAATACAATACAAATACAAAACAAATACAAAAAAAATACAATACAAATACAATAAAAACACAATACAAATACAATTCGAATACAATACAAATACAATATAAATACAATACAAATACAATAAAAATACATTACAAATAAAATACAACTACAATACAAATACAATACAACTACAATACAAATAAAATACAAATACAATACAAATACAATACAAATACAATACAAATACAAAACAAATACAAAAAAAATACAATACAAATACAATAAAAACACAATACAAATACATTACAAATACAATACAAATACAATAGAAATACAATACAAAAACAATACAAATACATTACAAATAAAATACAACTACAATACAAATACAATACAACTACAATACAAATACAATACAAATACAATACAAATACAATACAAATACAATACAAATATAATACAACTACAATACAACTACAATACAAACACAATACAAATACAATACAAATACAATACAAATACAATACAAAGACAATACAAATACAATACAAATACAATACAAATACAAAACAAATACAATACAAATACATTACAAATACAATACAAATACAATACAAATATGGTACAAATACAAAACAAATACAATACAAATACAATACAAATACAATACAAGTACAATACAAATACAATACAAATACAATACAATAACAACACAAATAAAATACAAATACAATACAAATACAAAAAAAATAAAATACAACTACAATACAAATACAATACAATTAAAATACAAATACAATACAAATACAATACAAATAAAATACAACTACAATACAAATACAATACAAAAACAATACAAATACAAAACAAATACAATACAAATACAATAAAAATACAATACAAATACAATACAAATACAATATAAATACAATACAAATACAATACAAATACAATACAAATACAATACAAATACAATACAAATACAATACAACTACAATACAATTACAATACAAAAACAATACAAATACAATACAAATACAAAGACAATAAAAATACAATACAAATACAATACAAATCCAAAACAAATACAATACAAATACAATACAAATACAATACAAATACAATACAAATACAATACAAAGACAATACAAATACAATACAAAGACAATACAAATACAAAACAAATACAAAACAAATACATTACAAATACAATACAAATACAATACAAATACGATACAAATACAATACAAATACAATACAACTACAATACAAATACAATGCAAGTACAATACAAATACAATACAAATACAATACAATAACAATAAAAATAAAATACAAATACAATACAAATACAAAAAAAATAAAATACAACTACAATACAAATACAATACAATTAAAATACAAATACAATACAAATACAATACAAATAAAATACAAATACAATACAAATACAATACAAATACAATAAAAATACAATACAAATACAAAATAAATACAATACAAATACAATATAAATACAATACAAATACAATACAAATACATTACAAATACAATACAATTACAATACAAATACAATACAAATACAATACAAATACAATACAAATCTAATACAAATACAATACAAATACAATACAAATACAATACAAATACAATACAAATACAATACAAATACAATACAAATACAATACAAATACAATACAAATACAATACAAATACAATACAAATACAATACAAATACAATACAAATACAATACAAATACAATACAAATACAATACAAATACAATACAAATACAATACAAATACAATACAAATACAATACAAATACAATACAGATACAATACAAATACAATACAAATACAATACAAATACAATAAAAATACAATACAAATACAATACAAATACAATACAAATACAATACAAATACAATACAAATACAATACAAATACAATACAAATACAATACAAATACAATAAAAATACAATACAAATACAATACAATGCGTACAATGAAATACAACTAATGGAAATGAAATGAAATACAATGAATGACAATACAATACAATATAATACAAACACGAATAGTATCAGTTTCCTTTTTAGTCATTCTGGTTGAAGCAGCCTGTGCTTATAGTTATAATTAGTAACACAGATGTAATTACTGTTGGAATATTTCATTTCAATTTATTTTACTTTTATTCTTTAAAAAAATTAAAGTTATTAAATAAAACACAAAAAAGAGCCTTTATTCCATTCCACCTACCTTCGCTAATTGCAGATTTTGAAGAAAATAAAACGCCAAAAAATGTCGGAAAAAAAATTGACTCCACCGCAATTGGTGGACAAGTCGATGGTGCTGGAGCCGGTGATGGTGAAGGAGGAAATAGTTGAAATAGATGGTTTGCAGCAGTTGCAACAGCAAGAGCTTCAACAGCAACAGATGCAACAACAGCAGTTGCAGCAACAACAGCTGAAACAGAAGCTGCAGCAGCAACAACAGCTGTTGCAGCTGACCCAATCACAGCTGAATAGAAGAAGGCCTTATGTGAGAGCTGGCAACAGAAACCAGTTGGAAAACTGCGTCTGTGAGGTGGGTCAAAAAATGTTTTAAAAAATATTTATTCATAATTAGTTTTAATTGAAATAATAAAATTTATTTTCATCAAAAAGTTAATTTTCTTAATTAAAAAAGTGTTGACACTTAATGCCTACCGTACCAACGAGCACAAACAATTCACCAAGTAACCAACCTTCGGAATCCCATCTCAGAAAAACCTTCCAACCCACAAAACCTTCCAACCTACAAAAAACACCCAACCCCCGAAAAACGCCAGGTTTGCCAAGGGGAGTTGCCCCGCTACGAGATCCTTCTGCAGCACAAGCTGCTCCATTTTAACTCCTCTCACGTGTGTTACGCCTGCGACTCGTACTTTGTGTCGCTCGAAAGTCTCCTTCTGCATATGACTTCTGTGCATAGGGACATCCTCGGAGCCTATCCCAAGGTGGGTGGGGTTGAAAGGTGGGTGGGGGTGGTTGAATGGTGTGATTGGCTGGTGGGTAGTGTGGTTGGATGGTGGACGGTGTGGTCGAATGGGAGGTGGATGAATAAGTAGTGGATGGTGTGGTTGAATGGCGGGTAGTGTG
>OX387257.1:2502765-2532765 GCA_947562095.1 Branchellion lobata | reverse complement strand
ATAATAATAATAATAATAATAATAATAATAATAATAATAATAATAATAATAATAATAATAATAATAATAATAATACCAATAATATAACTAATAATAACACTAATAACAATTTTAGTTATGATAAATATATTAATAATATCAATAATAATAGCAAAACCGGCGACAAAATTACACGACTTAGTAGTAAATATGGTAACGACAAAAGTAACAATAAAAATAATAGAAATAATGATGATAATAAGCATAGAAACAACAACAATAATAACAATGAGAATGGCTTCAATGACAATAATATCAATGAAGATAATAATAATGAGAATAATAATAATAAAGATAATAATAATAAAAGTAATAATGGTAATAACAACATGCGTATAAAACCTTGTTCTAGTGATGTTGATGAGGATATTAGCAGTAACAATAATATTGAAAAAGTAAACAAAAACCCCAATAACAATAGCACCAATATTAATAATTATAAATATAATGAAATTGATAATAACTGTAATAATAACAATGACAACAACAATAATATTTACTTTAACGTAAATAATAACAATGACAACATTTCCGATTCTGAAGATTATCCAAAAAAGAATGATGTTGATGACGAATGTGAAAACATCAACAATAACCATAATAACAACAAAATCGAAGATAATAATAACATTAAAAAAAATAATAATAATAAATTGATGACGCCATATGACGTTTTGAAATTTAGACCCAGTTCCTATCTCTATGCTGAAAATATCAAAAATAATAACAATATCATCAATAACAATAATAGTAATAATAATAACAACGAACATAATAACAGAAACAATAACAATAATAAAAATGATAATAGTTATAAGAATCTTAGAAATTTTGATAAAAACACCAGTAGTGATAACGATAATAATCGTATTTATGGCCATTACAATGACGATGACGTGTATAATAATAAAAATAATCATAACAAAAAGAAGGATAACAATAGCCACGACAATAATAACAAAGAGTTTGACCTAATTTGCGATAACAAAGTCAATGACCTACTTCGGTGCATGACGAATGATAGAGGAGATACAACAGGTAAAGTTCATTAAGGCTGCTTAATTGAATAATTAATAGATCAATACTAATAAAAATCAATACTACATCAACAACAACAATAACAAAAATAAATAATCATGAAAATAATCAGATTAATGATGAGAAGAGTAAATATAATAAATCCAATAATAAAAAAATAATATTTTTTGTATGTTTGCTGTATTATAAGTACTGATAATTTTTCTTGCAATAAAATTAATTTTATCACTTCCTGGTTACATTTGAATTATGGTTGGGCTGAGTAACACTCGAGTAATTATATAGAAAAAACGTCAAATTATTTGAAAAAATGTTTTTTATTATAAAATATAAACGATTTTTTCAGGCCATTGTAAACAACAACAAAAACAACCACAATCCAACCATGACATCAGTAACAACACGCTCAGCCAACAACAATTTCAAAAACAACTTTTCAACTTCTGGCTCTATTTCCTAGGTAGGGATGTGCTATAAATTTTAAATATGTATATCTTTGTTTTTAATTGTGGGCTCCAAAAATGTTTGATATGAATGAATTAGAAGGTTTCCATATTATTTGAATAATTTTATTGAAACTATTTTTTTTATTTCGAAATTAAATTTTTTTTTCATACTCAATTTTGTAATTAAATACCTTCTTATTCAAGTATTTTGTTTTTAATTTTCAAAATAAATCTTATTCAACTTATTTTTGTTTACTTCACAGATGCTAATTACATGTTAAACAATAAAACGTTTACAAACAAAAACAACAACAATGACGATGACATGAACGATAAACATAAACAAAATAATGAAATGGATGACATCAAGATTAACAATAACAACAACAATAACTACAAAGTGAATTATACTCTGAAATACAACCACAACAACAACAATGGCAGCAACAGTTTCAATACTAAGGGCACTAGCAACAAAAATAATAACAACAATGGCAACAGAAAATATCATTCTGACGCTCATGATTTTCCATCAACTCATCAAGTCAACCATTCAGCCTTTTTTCATTTTCCCCACTACCCCAACCCATCCCACCCTTCCAACCCATCCCACCCTTCCAACCCATCCCACCCTTCCAACCCATCCCACCCTTCCAACCCATCCCACCCTTCCAACCCATCCCACCCTTCCAACCCATCCCACCCTTCCAACTCATCCCACCCTTCCAACCCATCCCACCCTTCCAACCCATCCCACCCTTCCAACCCATCCCACCCTTCCAACCCATCCCACCCTTCCAACCCATCCCACCCTTCCAACCCATCCCACCCTTCCAACCCATCCCACCCTTCCAACCCATCCCACCCTTCCAACCCATCCCACCCTTCCAACCCATCCCACCCTTCCAACTCATCCCACCCTTCCAACCCACCCCACCCTTCTAACCCATCCCACCCTTCCAACTCATCCCACCCTTCCAACCCATCCCACTCTTCCAACTCATCCCACCCTTCCAACCCATCCCACCCCTCCAACCCATCCCACCCTTCCAACCCATCCCACCCCTCCAACCCATCCCACCCTTCCAACCCATCCCACCCTTCCAACCCATCCCACCCTTCCAACCCATCCCACACTTACAGCCTGTCCCACCATTCTAAGCCTTCCCAACACCCCAATCTATCCACCCATCCCAACCCATTCAATCCTTTTTTTGATACATATCACTCATCCGATTTATCCCACCCACTTCACCCATCTCACCCACCCAACCCTTCTCACTCATCTCATCCACCTCATCCATCCCATCCACCTCATCCATTCCATCCATCTCATCTATCCCATCCACCTTATCTATTCTATCCACCTCATCCATCCCATCCACCTCATCCATCCCATCCACCTCATCCATCCCATCCACCTCATCCATCCCATCCACCTCATCCATCCCATCCACCTCATCCATCCCATCCACCTCATCCATCCCATCCACCTCATCCATCCCATCCACCTCATCCATCCCATCCACCTCATCCATCCCATCCCCCTCATCTATTCCATCCACCTCATCCATCCCATCCCCCTCATCTATTCCATCCACCTCATCCATCCCATCCCCCTCATCTATTCCATCCACCTCATCCATCCCATCCACCTCATCTATTCCATCCACCTCATCCATCCCATCCACCTCATCCATCCCATCCATTCATCTTCCATTCATCCACTCCTCGACCGTACAGCGCCCTCTTTGAAGAGGCATTCAAAACTTTCAGACTCAGAAAAATTGACAACCAGTCAAATTTTGAATTCATTTTTCTCAAAACCAAAAAACCGCTATCTTATAATAAATCTACTACCAAAGAAAATCAAACTTGTTCTAATAATAACTCTAAGCTTGAAAATGACAACAAATATTTTTCTGGAGTTACATCCACTTTTAACAGCAGCTTTGATGACGTTGATGGTACCACTGTGAACATTAGAAAGAGGAGAACTCCTTTTTCTTATAAAAGTCACCATAGCAACAACTACCATAACAACGAACCCAGTTGTTGCCATGACGATGATTACTTCAAAAACTACTGTTGCAACAACTATAGCAACAGATACAACAACAGTCACAGTCATAGAGATAATAATAACAGAAATAATTTAAACAAAAATATTGACAATAATATTTACACCTACAACCACACATACAACTACACAAACAACCACAAATACAACCACATATACAACCACACATACAACCACAAATACAACCCCACAAACAACCACACGTACAACCACCACCCTCTTAAAAAGTTCAAAAGGTCTTTCTCTGAAGAAGATATTTACACACTTGTTGATGAAGACTTTAAAGGTGGTAATGGAAGGTATGGAAGTAGAAATGATTTTTATGGAGATGATGGAAAAACTGGAAAAAAAGGTAGAAAGGGTAATGTTGGTGGTGATGGTGATGGTGGTGGTGGTGGTGATGGTGGTGGTGGTGGTGGTGGTGGTGGTGATGATGGTGGTGGTGGTGGTGGTGGTGGTGGTGGTGATGGTGATGGTGGTGGTGATGGTGGTGGTAGGGGTGATGGTGGTGGTGGTGGTGATGGTGGTGGTAGGGGTGATGGTGGTGGTAGGGGTGATGGTGGTGGTGGTGGTGATGGTGATGGTGGTGGTGATGGTGGTGGTAGGGGTGATGGTGGTGGTAGGGGTGATGGTGGTGGTGATGGTGATGGTGATGGTGGTGGTGATGGCCGTGGTGGTGATGGTGATGGTGATGGTGGTGATGGTGGTGGTGGTGGTGATGAAAGAAAAGGTAGGAATAGTAAAGAAAAGAAAAGAAATGATAATAATAATGGTGGAACTGAGGATGGTGGGAGTAGGAATGGTGGGAGTGGGAATGGTGAGAGTAGAAGTAGTGAAGATAGAAGTGGTGGTGATAAGACACTAAGCCCACCAATCATGAGGCCGCTCTCGCTTCAGAACCCGATCTACAGTAAGAGGGGTGGTTGGGGCGGTTACAAGGGTGTTGAAAAGTTCCATGGGGGTAAGGAAGGTAGTTATGCTGGTGGTTGTTATGGTGGTTGTTATGGTGTTTGTTATGGTGGTTGTTATAGTGGCTGTCATGGTGGCTATCATGGTGGTTGTCATGGTGGTTGTTATGATGGTTGTCATGGTGGTTTTTATGGTAGTGGTATTGGTGTCGAATATGGGGATGGTAGAGAAGGGGGTTATGAAAACGCTTTTGATGGTGTGAATAGTGAAAAGAATAAAAGTTGGAGAGGTTGTGATGGGGGTGGGGGTGAAGACGATGGAGATGGTGATGATGGGGAGAAGGGCAACAAGAGGGAGGGGTGTAATAGACATTATCACAGTGACAACAGTGACGATGGAGATAGAAGAGAAAAAAGGAAAAGAGAAGAGAAAAAAAGAGAAAAGGGAGAAAGAGAAAAAAGAGAAAGAGAAAGAAGAAGGGAAGTTGAAGGTCAAGGTCATGATAAAGTTCAAGTGGAAGGTCAAGAAAGCTACAACAGCCACCGCAATGGCTGCTTCAACAATCGTCACCACAACAACTACCACAGCAACTACACTCACAACAACTACAACCATGACATCAACCGCCACAACAACCGAGCCCACTGCAGTAGCCATAACCCCTACAACCACCACCACCACCACCACAGTAGCGGCCACAACTACCACAATCACCACCACAAAGACCACAGAAGCTCTCCGAACAATGTTTCAAAAGATTTTGCTCTCAGCAACCAATCTCATCTCGTTGTCTCTGACAACCTCATCCCCTTTTTTTGTGAGTTCATCTTTTCTGCCGCTGTATTCTAGTGAGTAGTGTGCTAACCTCCGCAAGCGATTAAACGCAATATACTGAGTTCAAATCTGCGATATGACAAAGTTGAGCCATCAGTTCATCTATGGCCTGAGGCTAGAACGATAGCTTGCAAAGAGCGTAGACTCCGTATTTTATACTATTTTTTGATAAAATAAAATAAATTCTAATAATATTCTCTGATAAATGGGTTTGGAATATTTATTTAATAACTTCTCAGTTTTCTATTTTTGATGGCAATGCGGTTCTGTTTGGAGTCATTTTTGAATTATTCAAGACGTGAATAAGAAAAAGAAATGTTTTTATGCGGAAGAAAAGTTGACAAAGTAATAGATAAAAACAATAAAATTAAGAAAATAAAAACAAAATAAATAAAAAATAAAATAAAAAAATAGAAAAAATAAAACAAATAAATAATAAATTCGAAAAAAGAAAAACAATAACATTGAAAAAATAAAACTGAATAAATTGAAAGAATAAAATAATAAATTGAAAGAATAAAAATATTAATTTAATAAAATAAAAATAATAAATTTTCTTGGAAAAAAGGATAAATAATTCATAAAGTTATTTTTTATTTCTTCAGGCGCTCTGAAAAATGATATACCAAAACATTATGATGGCCAAATGAGGAAAAGGAAAAGGATGGATGGTGGAAAAAAAATAATAAATAAAGGTGGGGATGGGGGATTGAGAATGGAAGAGGAAATGGGCAGTGAGGGTGTACTGGGTGGGAAAAAATATGGAAATTCGAAAATAAATGGAAGCAACTTGAGAGAAAAAGAAAAGATATCGAAAAAAGATCAAATTTTGGAGGAAGATGGAAAGATTTCAGAAAAAAATGAAGATATATTGGAAAAAGATGGAAACATGCCGGAAAAAGATTATACAACGTTGAAAAACGATGAAATGAACGAAAAGACAGACCCAAATACTTTCTTGTTGTTAGAACAAAAATGTCCTTTGAGCCCGAAGAGGGCTGAAGAAGATGGGGTCAAAAATGATGCTGATGAAGACAACGAAGATGGTTTTCTGGATGAAGCAACACAAAACCCATTGAATATTACTACTCAAAGTACTACACAGTGTACTACACAGATTAATACACAGAGTAATACACAGAGTACTACACAGAGTACTACACAGAGTACTACACGGATTAATACACAGAGTACTACACAGAGTACTACACAGAGTAGTACACAGAGTGGTACGCAGATTAGTACGCAGATTAGTACAGAAAATAGTAAACAAGCAACGACACCAACAACCTTTGATCGTCATGCAAAGGGACAGCCACTGCTGGCTAAGAACAACACCCCCCAAAAAACTCCCTCAATCACTCTCCCAAGAACTTTTCCAACAACCCCTCCAAAAACCTCCTCAATCACCCCTCGCAGAGCTTTTTCAATTATACCCTCCCTTCCAGACTTACCCTCTCTTTGCTTTGATTCATCCCTTTCACTCTTTTCAAACTCTTCCACACCCCCACTCTACTTGGGAGACGCTTCACACCACCAGGCCACAAGCTGCCACTCATCACCACACGTCTGCAACCCAGCTGCCACAAGAAATTCCATGGAATCTTCAACCAAACCTTACACCAACCCAACAACAACCACTAACCATTCTTCACCACACAACCATCCACCACTACCAACCACCACCAGCCACTCACCCCCAAACGACGACAACCAAACCACCCCCACCACCATCCACTTCACAAACGACGCAGACGAAGTGGCGGCGTTCGTGCGCGACCACAGCGACCACTTGCATTTGTGTCGCCACTGTGGCGTCCTCTTCAGCCACCGCCTCTCCTTCTTCCTCCACATGGGGCTGCACAACTTCAACGACCCCCACCAGTGCAACCTCTGTGGTTTTCGCTGCTCTTCCTTCCAACAGTTCTCCTCGCACATCATCCACTACTGATGTCATCAATATCTCCTCCACATCATCCACTACTGACGTCATCAATATCTCCTCCACACCATCCACTACTGACGTCATCAATATCTCTTTCACATCATCCACTACTGACGTCATCAATATCTCCTCCACATCATCCACTACTGACGTCATCAATATCTCTTTCACATCATCCACTACTGACGTCATCAATATCTCCTCCACATCATCCACTACTGATGTCATCAATATCTCCTCCACATCATTCACTACTGACGTCATCAATGTCTCTTCCACATCATCCACTAGTGACGTCATCAATACTATATCATCCACAACTGATGATGCTGTTTATCACTAAGTACTGAGTTCATCAATATTACTCCTTCTCATCAACCTCTTACAGTATCTAATAATACCTTCTCTTGTCTATCATTATGATTGGTTTACGCTGTTAAAACTGGTTGTACTTGTAAGCCAATCTAAGATGCTCTAAACCACTTCACACCCTTTCAGACCAAGCCACACAACTCCACACTGTTCCACACCATTCCACACCATTCCACACCATTCCACACCATTCCACATCATTCCACACCACTCCACATCACTCCACACCATTCCACACCCTTCCAAACCAGTCTACACCATTCCACAACACTCCACACCACACCACTCCACACCACTCCACACCACTCCACACCATTCCACGCCACTCCACACTATTTCACACCCTTCCACATCGTTCCACCTTATTCCACATCATTCCACACCATTCTACACCATTCCACACCATTCCACACCATTCCACATCACTCCACACCATTCCACACCATTCCAAACCAGTCTACACCATTCCACGCCACTCCACACCACTCTACACAACACCACTCTACACCACTCCACACCGCTCCACACCATTCCGCATCATTCCACACCACTCCATACCATTCCAAATCATTCGACACCATTCCACAATAAGCCACACAACTCCACACCATTCCACACCAGTCCAAACCAGTCTACACAATTCCACACCACTCCACACCACACCACTCCACACCACTCCACACCACACCACTCCACACCACTCCACAACACTCCACACCATTCCACACTATTCCAAACCAGTCTACACCATTCCACAACGCTCCAAACCACACCACTCCGCACCACTCCAAACCACTCCACACCACTCCAAACCAAGCCACACTACTCCACACCATTCCACATCATTCCATCTCATTCCACATCATTCCACATCAATCCACACTACTACACACTATTCCACACCACTCCACAACACTCCACACCATTCCTCACCACTCCACACCATTCCACACAATTCCACACCATTCTACACATTTCCACACCATTCCACATCATTCCACACCACTCCACACCACTCCTCACCACTTCTCACCACTCCACAACATTCCAGATCATTCCACACCATTCCACACCAAAGCACAATTCCACATCATTCCACAACACTCCACAACACTCCATACCATTCCAACCCCTTCCAAACCAGTCTACACCATTCCACACCACTCCACACAACACCACTCCACACCATTCCACACCACTCGACACCATTCCACATCATTCCACACCACTCCACACCATTCTACACCAAGCCACACAACTCCACACCATTCCACACCATTCCAAACCAGTCTACAGAATTCAACACTACTCCACACCACACCACTCCACACCACTCCACAACACTCCACACCCTTCCACACCATTCCAAACCAGTCTACACCATTCCACAACACTCCACACCACACCACTCCACACTACTCCAAACAACTCCACAACACTCCACACCATTCCAAATTATTCCACACCATTCCACACCATTCCAAATTATTCCACACCATTCCAAATCATTCCACACCAATCCACACCATTCCACACCATTCCACACCCTTCCACACCATTCCACACCACTCCACAACAATCCACACTACTCCACACCATTTCACACCATTCCACATCGTTCCACCTCATTCCACATGATTCCACACGTTTCCACACCACCCCACACCATTCCACAACATCTCAAACCACTCCACATCAATCCACACCATTCCACAACATTCCAAACCAGTCTACACCATTCCACGCCACTCCACACCACTCCACACCACACCAAACCACTCCAAACCACTCAAAACCACTCCACACCACTCCACACCATTCCACATTTTTCCACACCATTCCACACCATTCCAAATCATTCCACACCACTCCTCACCACTTCTCACCACTCCACAACATTCCACACCATTCCACACCATTCCACATCATTCCACAACACTCCACATCAATCCACACCATTTCAAACCCTTCCAAACCAGTCTACATCATTCCACACCACTCCACACCACACCACTCCACACCACTCCACACCACTCGACACCATTCCACATCATTCCACACTACACCACACCATTCCAAATCATTCCACACCATTCTACACCAAGCCACACAACTCCACACCATTCCACACCATTCCAAACCAGTCTACACAATTCAACACCACTCCACACCACACCACTCCACACCATTCCAAAACACTCCACACCATTCCACACCATTCCAAACCAGTCTACACCATTCCACAACACTCCACACCACACCACTCCACACTACTCCAAACCACTCCACACCACTCCACACCATTCCAAATCATTCCACACCATTCCACACTATTTCACACCACTCCACACCATTCCACACTACTCCACACCATTTCACACCATTCCACATCGTTTCACCTCATTCCACATCATTCCACACCATTCCACATTATCTCACACCACTCCACATCACTCCACACCATTCCACACCATTCTAAACTAGCCTACACTACTCCACGCCACTCCACACCACTTCACACCACACCAAACCACTCCACACCACTCCACACCACTCCAGAGCAATCCAAATCATTCCACACCATTCCACAATAAGCCACACAACTCCACACCATTCCACACCAGTCCAAACCAATCCACACCACTCCACACCATTCCACAACATTCCATCTCATTCCCCATCATTCAACATCAATCCACACTATTACACACCATTCCACACCATTCCACACTACTCCACCTCACTCCACACCATTCCTCACCACTCCACACCATTCCACACCACTCCACACCACTCCTCACCACTTTCCACCACTCCACAACATTCCAGATCATTCCACACTATTCCACAACATTCCACACCATTCCACATCATTCCACAACACTCCACACCCCTCCATACCATTCAAAACCCTTCCAAACCAGTCTACACCTTTCCACACCACTCCACACCACACCACTCCACACCACACCACTCCACACCACTCCACACCACTCGACACCATTCCACATCATTTCACACCACACCACACCATTCCAAACCAGTCTACACCATTCCACATCATTCCACATCAATCCACACTATTACACACCATTCCACACCACTCCACAATACTCCACACCATTCCTCACCACTCCACAACATTCCACACCTTTTCACACCATTCTACACATTTCCACACCATTCCACATCGTTCCACACCGCTCCACACCACTCCTCACCACTTCTCATCCCTCCACAACATTCCAGATCATTCCACACCATTCCACACCATTCCACACCATTCCACACCATTCCACATCATTCCACAACACTCCACAACACTCCATACCATTCCAAACCCTTCCAAACCAGTCTACACCATTCCACACCACTCCACACCACACCACTCCACACCACTCCACACCACTCGACACCATTCCACATCATTCCACACCACTCCACACCATTCCAAACCATTCCACACCAGTCTACACCAAGCCACACAACTCAAGACCATTCCACACCATTCTAAACCAGTCTACACCATTCCACACCACTTCACACCACACCACTCCACACCACTCCACACCACTCGACACCATTCCACATCATTCCACAACACTCCATACCATTCCAAACCCTTCCAAACCAGTCTACAGAATTCAACACCATTCCACACCACACCACTCCACACCACTCCACAACACTCCACACCCTTCCACGCCATTCCAAACCAGTCTACACCATTCCACAACACTCCAAACCACACCACTCCACACTATTCCAAACCACTCCACACCACTCCACACCATTCCAAATCATTCCACACCATTCCACACTATTCCACACCATTCCACACCCTTCCACACCATTCCACACCACTCCACAACAATCCACACTATTCCACACCATTTCACACCATTCCACATCGTTCCACCTCATTCCACATCATTCCACATTTTTCCACACCATCCCACACCATTCCACACCATTCCACATCATCTCACACCACTCCACATCAATCCACACCATTCCACAACATTCCAAACCAGTCTACACCATTCCACGCCACTCCACACCACACCAGACCACTCCAAACCACTCCAAACCACTCCACACCACTCCACACCATTCCACATCATTCCACATCAATCCACATCATCTCACACCACTCCACATCACTCCACACCATTCCACACCATTCCAAACCAGTCTACACAATTCCACACCACACCACTCCACACCACTTTACAACACTCCACACCATTTCACACCATTCCAAACCAGTCTACACCATTCCACAACACTCCACTCCACACCACTCCACACCACTCCACACCACTCCACAACACTCCATACCATTCCTCACCACTCCACAACATTCCACACCAGTCCACATCCTTCCACACCATTCCACACCATTCCACACCACTCCATTTCTTTCCACATCATTCCACACCACTTCACACCACTTCACACAACTCCACACCACTCCACATCAGTCCACACCATTCCACACTATTCCACACCATTCCATACCACTCCAAATCACTCCACAACACTCCACACCAATCCACACCATTCCACACTAATCTGCACATTCCACACCATTCAACACCATTCCACACAACTTTACACCATTCCACACCATTCCACACCACTCCACACCAATCGTCACCACTCCACACCACTCCACACCAATCCACGTCATTCCACACTATTCCACACCCTTCCACACCATTCCACACCATTCCAAACCAGTCTACACCATTCCACAACACTCCACACCACTCCAAACCAATCCACACCACTCCACACCATTCCACATCATTCCACACGATTCCACACCATTCCACACAATTCCACACCATTCCACACCACTCCACACCATTCCACACCACTCCACACCATTTCACACCATTCCACATCGTTCCACCTCATTCCACATCATTCCATACCATTCCACACCATTCCACACCATTCCACACCATTCCACATCATCTCACATCACTCCACAACACTCCACAACACTCCACACCATTCCACAACACTCCACACCACACCACTTAACACCACTCCAAACCACTCCACACCACTCCACACCACTCCACACCATTTCACATCATTCCACACCATTCCACACCATTCCACACCATTCCACACCATTTCACACCATTCCACACCACTCCACACCATTCCACGCCACTCCACACTATTTCACACCCTTCCACATCGTTCCACCTTATTCCACATCATTCCACACCATTCCACACCATTCCACACCATTCCACACCATTCCACACCATTCCACACCATTCCACACCATTCCACATCACCTCACACCACTCCACATCACTCCACACCATTCCACATATTCCAAACCAGTCTACACAATTCCACACCACACCACTCCACACCACTTCACACCATTCCACACCATTCCACACCATTCCACAACACTCCACACCACACCACTCCACACTACTCCAAACCACTCCACACCACTCCACACCATTCCACATTATTCCATCTCATTCCACATCATTCCACATCAATCCACACTATTCCACACCATTCAACACCACCCCACAACACTCCACACCATTCCTCACCACTCCACATCATTCCACACCTTTCCACACCCTTCCACACCCTTCCACACTATTTCACACCATTCCACACTACTCCACACCACTCCTCACCACTTCTCACCACTCCAAAACATTCCACACCACTCCACACCGTTCCACACTATTCCACACCATTCTACACCACTCCACTTCCTTCCACACCATTCCACACCATTTCACACCACTCCACACCACTCCACACCACTCCCCACCATTTCACATCATTCCACACTATTCCACACCACTCCACACCACTCCAAATCACTCCACAACACTCCACACCAATCCACACCATTCCACACTACTCTGCACATTCCACACCATTCAACACCATTCCACACCACTTCACACCATTCCACACCATTCCACACCACTCCACACCAATCGTCACCACTCCACACCACTCCACACCCCTCCACACCATCCCACACTACTCCACATCATTCCACACCAATCCACGTTATTCCACACTATTCCACACCATTCCACATCATTCAACACCATTCCAAAACATTCCTCACCACTCCGCACCACTCCGCACCACTCCACCCCATTCCACACCATTCCATACCATTCCACATTACTCAACACCATTCCACACCATTTCACACCATTCAACACCATCTCACACTTCACCTCTCTACACCACTCCACACCATCCCACACTACTCCACATCATTCCATTTCTTTCCACACCATTCCACCTCATTCCACACCATTCCACACTATTCAACACCACTTCACACCACTTCACACCATTTCACAATACTCCAAATCATTCCACACCATTCCACACATTTTCGCAACATTCCACACCATTTCACACCATTCCACACCACTCCACAACATTCCACACCATTCCACACTATTCCACTTTGCTCCACACCACTTTACACCACTCCACATCATTCCACACCTCTACACACCCCTCCACACCACTCCACACCACTCCACACCATTCCACACCACTCCATCTCATTCCACACCATTCCACACCATTCTACACCCTTCCACACCATCCCACAACAGTTCACACCATTCCACACGAGTCCACAACATTTCATACAATTACACACCACTTCACACTATTCCACACCATTCCACACCATTCCACACCACTACACACCACTCCACATCACTCCAGACTATTCCACACCACTCCACATCATTCCACCCCCTTCCACACCATTCAACACCCTTCCACACCACTCCACACCCTTTCACACCATTCTACACCATTCCACACTACTCCACAATATTCCACACCTCTACACACCACTCCACACCACTCCACACCATTCCACACCATTCCACACCACTCCACACCACTCCACACCATTCCACACCAATCCACGCCATTCCACACCATTCCACACCATTCCACACCATTCCACACCATTCCACACCACTCCACACCAATCCACGCCATTCCACACCATTCCACACCATTCCACACCATTCCACACCATTCCACACCATTCCACACCATTCCACACCATTCCACACCACTCCACACCACTCCACACCATTCCACACCATTCCACACCATTCCACACCATTCCACACCATTCCACACCACTCCACACCACTCCACACCACTCCACACCATTCCACACCATTCCACACCACTCCACACCATTCCAAACCTCTTTTTATGACTCCTAGTCAACTTTAGCCCCTTTTAGCCTTTTTTAGCTACTTCTAACCACTTCTAGCTACCTCTGACCACTTGTAGTTATTTTTAACTGCCTCTAGTTGCTTCGATGAATTTTCAAAATAATTCCAAACATTCGAATATCTTTCCAAACACCTAGAGCAACAAAAACATAGCGAAATGAGCTGAAAACGTAACTGATCATGTTGATGTTATCTGATGGAATTGAGTATTGATGACGTAAGCTGAGATCACTGAATATTAATTAGATAATTTGAATTAATATAATATAAATTGGGAAAGCTGATGCAAAATAATGTAAGATTTCAATCTGAATAGGCAGGTTTTTGTGGAACTACAAAATAATTTTAATGTGAAACTGTAACTATACAAGTCATTGTAAAAGTGTAAAGATTCGACGTTGTAGGTTTGTAAACGTATTTCGATTTGAACTCGTGAAAATGTGTTTAAGTAAAGTTGTAAAGGTGCGATTTACTGTAAAGTTGTAAAGGTGTACTTCAGTGTGAAATATGTAATCCAATATGTGAAGGGAAAGTAAGAGTTTACAGTGCAAAATTTTAAAGCACCGTAAATGACTTGAGAAATGTGAGGGCGAAACATTGATTGAATTGTATCATATGTGCTCCTTGTAAAGAAATCATGGTAATTATTATCTGTTGAAACCAAGATCATTCGTGTGGAAGGATTTATATATCTTTTTATCGTTACAAAAGACTTCATTCTATTCAAATAAATTTTACTTAGAATGATAATATGGAAAATATGAATTAAAAATTTGATAACCATAAGAAATGGTCAATGTATGAGAAATTAATTCAAAAAAGCTGAAAATAGTTTAATTACTCTTAAAATAGTCTGTTAGACTAAAAATAGCTCTGTTAGACTAAAAATAGCTCTGTTAGACTAAAAATAGCTCTTTTAGACTAAAAATAGCTCTGTTAATCTAAAAATAGTTAACTTAATTTATTTTAATTTTAAAATATTTGAATTAATAAAAAAATTGTTAATATTATTATGAGAATAATTATTATGAATATAAATATAAAGTTCATAAATATAGACGACTTTGAAGAGTGATTAAATATTCATTTGGTGTTACACCCCGCTAGCGTACCCAAGTGACTAAATATGATTTTAATCAATTCTTTAGTCAATTGAAGTCTCAAACAATATTCAATTTTGAAAAATAATTGGATTATTATTTAATTATTTTTTTTATTTCAATTAAAATTCAATTGAAGTTCAATAATTTTTTAATAGCAATTTTTTATTAATTTGTGTTTAAAATTCATTTAAATTTGAGATTTTTATTGATTTTTTATTTTTTCGAATTCGTTTCGATTTATTTATTTTATTTTTTTCAACATAAAGTAACCTTTAATTTTTTTTTTAATTCCTCTCCATTCCAATCCCAAAGTACTTTATAGCGCTTAATTGTGCAGAAATGGGTAAAAAATATACTCGCATTATTTTTTTTGGTGAAATACTTCAAAGTATTATAAATTTTTTTTCAATTTTTTCATAGTTTTTATTAGATCAAGTCCAGACATACGCTGGAAATGTTACAAAAACACGGCGAATAATTAAAAAAACCTTAAATTATTTCAAGATTAAGTTGCTTTTGTTTAATAATTGAATTTTCTATTATTAATTAATTTTCATTTAAATTCAGTTTTAATTTACTATCATAATTATAAATCAATAACTCAATCAATTACTATTAGTTTTTGCGGAAATAATTAGTAATAAAATTAATTATTTACTTTTTATTATTTCAATATTATTTTTCTTATTTTTGTTTTTATTTATTTTTTAATTATTATTATTACTATTATTTTAATATATTACCTTAATAAAAAGATTATTATTATTTTATTTTATCATTTCATTGAAACTTTTCATTCAATTGATTCGTGCGTACGAATGCCTACATTACCAAAGTTTGCAGATTGTGGTGGTGGCCTGCCTGTGAGCTTGCAAGCGTGGATCAAAATGGGAATGATCCACCATTTAATATTTAAATTTAATATTTAAAAACAGAATGAAGATTTACGTAATTAATTTTTTAAATATATCAACAATAATATAATCAGTGAAAGAAAAAAGTTCCACTTAGTATGTTATATATATATATATATATTTTTTTTTTTTTTTTAATAAAAAAAACCTGTTTGAAAAACTCTTATTGCATGTACCATAAGAGCTTTAAGCAATTTTTTTATATAATAAGAAAATGAAATAGTATATTGAAAAATATATAAAAATACATTGAAAAATATATAAAAATATATTAATATATATAATAATACAGTAAAATATATGTAATAATACAGTAAAATATATGTAATAATACAGTAAAATATATGTAATAATACAGTAAAATATATGTAATAATACAGTAAAATATATGTAATAATACAGTAAAATATATGTAATAATACAGTAAAATATATGTAATAATACAGTAAAATATATGTAATAATACAGTAAAATATATGTAATAATACAGTAAAATATATGTAATAATACAGTAAAATATATGTAATAATACAGTAAAATATATGTAATAATACAGTAAAATATATGTAATAATACAGTAAAATATATGTAATAATACAGTAAAATATATGTAATAATACAGTAAAATATATGTAATAATACAGTAAAATATATGTAATAATACAGTAAAATATATGTAATAATACAGTAAAATATATGTAATAATACAGTAAAATATATGTAATAATACAGTAAAATATATGTAATAATACGGTAAAATATATGTAATAATACAGTAAAATATATGTAATAATACAGTAAAATATATGTAATAATACGGTAAAATATATGTAATAATACAGTAAAATATATGTAATAATACAGTAAAATATATGTAATAATACGGTAAAATATATGTAATAATACAGTAAAATATATGTAATAATACAGTAAAATATATGTAATAATACGGTAAAATATATGTAATAATACGGTAAAATATATGTAATAATACGGTAAAATATATGTAATAATACAGTAAAATATATGTAATAATACGGTAAAATATATGTAATAATACGGTAAAATATATGTAATAATACAGTAAAATATATGTAATAATACGGTAAAATATATGTAATAATACGGTAAAATATATGTAATAATACAGTAAAATATATGTAATAATACGGTAAAATATATGTAATAATACGGTAAAATATATATAAAGACATTAAAACAGTATGTTATGAAATATTCAAAAATAGTTATTTTTATAATTTAAATTTTAAATTATAAAGCATGTCTCTATGATTTGTCCTTGCTTTCGAAAGTGGTGATGCAATTTTGAAAAATTAAAAACTCAAATTATGTTTTTGATCAGAGAAATATATAAAAAAATATAATTTTTAATTTATAAAAAATCAGAAAAAATCGAAAAAATTGAAAAAAATTAAAATAAAAAAAAATGTTTTTTTCTCGACGCTACGAAAAAACAATTGCACAAAAACAAAGAATTAGGCTAAATAACTTCCAAAAAATTGAACGAACTTTGAAATCTAAAATAAATTGGAACAAAATAAAGACAGAAAAAAAATGAAATGTAAATTCAAAAAAACAGAATTTAGAATTAAAAATAAGAATAACACATTTTTTTAAAGAAAGACTAAAACATTTGAGCGTTAACGTTGAAACTTCATGCATAGTTGATTCTTAAGTTAATCTAATCTAATCTAATCAAACATTTTTGTAGCGTTAAAGAGAGAAATCGACCTTTCCAATCAACTATTTTTATAGCGTTAAATGCATAATTTCCAAACTGTTTGGTCCAAGAGCTGAAATACTTTAAGATGTTTTTTTATTGATCAAGATAACTTCAACAAAACTTCAAAATTTCAAAAGTACAAATTTAATAAGTTTATTTTTCCAAACTTAAACAACTCAAAAACACCGAATTTTAATTTTTAAAAGTCAACCTTCAAACGCTCGAAAATGACGTCATGGAGTCAAATGTATAAATCACGTGGCTAGCAGAGTGTCACGTGGCTTTTGATGTCATCAAAAACTTCGAGTCCGGAAATCAGCAAGGCCTTCATCTCTTTGCACACCTGCGACATTGAAATCAAATTAATTTGCAACCTTTTGAGGTTGTTATTACAGCATGTTGAGCTTATTACTACAGCATGTTGAGGTTTTTATGATAACAAGTTGAGGTTGTTACTACAAAATGTTGAGGTTGTTACTACAAAATGTTGAGGTTGTTACTACAAAATGTTGGGGTTGTTACTACAACATGTTGAGGTTGTTGCTACATGTTGAGGTCATTATTACAGCATGTTGAGGTTGTTATGACAACATGTTCAGGTCGTTATTACAGCATGTTGAGGTTTTTATGACAAAATGTTGACGTTGTTACTACAACGTGTTGAAGTTGTTATGACAACTTGTTGAAGTTTTTACGACAACCTGTTGAGGTTGTTATGACAGCATGTTGAGGTTGTTACTTCAACATGTTGATGTTGTTATGACAACATGTTGAGGTTGTTACTTCAACATGTTGATGTTGTTATGACAACATGTTGAGGTTGCTACGACAAAATGTTGAGGTTGTTACTACAACATGTTGAGGTTGTTATGACAGCATGTTGAGGTTGTTATGACAAAATTTTGAGGTGGTTACTAAAACATGTTGATGTTGTTATGACAGCATGTTGAGGTTGTTACTGAAACATGTTGATGTTGTTATGACAACATGTTGAGATTGTTACTTCAACATGTTGATGTTGTTATGTCAACATGTTGAGGTTGCTACGACAAAATGTTGAGGTTGTTACTACAACGTGTTGAGGTTATTACTACAACATGTTGATTCTGTTACTACATGTTGATGTTGTTATAACAACATGTTGAGTTTGTTATGACAACATGTTGAGGTTTTTATTACAACATGTTGAGGTTGTTATGAAAACATGTTGAGGTTGTTATGACAACGTGTTGAGGTTGTTATGACAACATGTTGACTCACCATGGCGTAGAATTTTTCTTTTTTTTTTATTTGGTCGTAAAATTGGCTGTCCATGCATCCGATGAACTGGAATGGTGGAGAGAGGATGGGTTGGGGGTTGAAGGTTGAGGATAGATTAGAGGTCGGATAGAGATTGAGGATAGATTGGGGTTTGATGGTTAGAAAGGGTGAATACTCACTCATCATTAACTAATTTATTCTTCTGCCTCCAATTAGCCACCCACTAGCCAGCCCAGTCATCCCTCCATTCAACAACTATTTACTCACTCATCCATCCATTCAACAACCATTCACCATTTCATCCATCCATTCAACAACCATTCACCCAGTCATCCATCCATTCAACAACAATTCACCCATTTATCCATCCATTCAACAACCATTCACCCAGTCATCCATCCATTCAACAACCATTCACCCAGTCATTCATCCATTCAACAACCATTCACCCATTTATCCATCCGTTCAACAACCATTCACCCAGTCATCCATCCATTCAACAACCATTTACCCAGTCATCCATCCATTCAACAACCATTCACCCATTTATTCATCCATTCAACAACCATTCACCCAGTCATCCATCCATTCAACAACCATTCACCCAGTCATCCATCCATTCAACAACCATTCACCCATTTATTCATCCATTCAACAACCATTCACCCAGTCATCCATCCATTCAACAACCATTCACCCATTTATCCATCCATTCAACAACCATTCATCCAGTCATCCATCCATTCAACAACCATTCACCCAGTCATTCATCCATTCAACAACCATTTACCCAGTCATTCATCCATTCAACAACTATTCACCCAGTCATCCATCCATTCAACAACCATTCACCCATTCATCCATCCATTTAACAACCATTCACCCATTCATCCATCCATTCAACAACCATTCACCCAGTCATTCATCCATTCAACAACCATTCACCCAGTCATCCATCCATTCAACAACCATTTACCCAGTCATCCATCCATTCAACAACCATTTACCCAGTCATTCATCCATTCAACAACCTTTCACCTAATCATGCCTCCATTCCTCAACCCTTTCATTCCTCACTCCATACATCATCCTTTCATTCCTCACTCCATACATCATCCCTTCCATTCCTCACTCCATACATCATCCCTTCCATTCCTCACTCCATACATCATCCCTTCCATTCCTCACTCCATACATCATCCCTTTCATTCCTCACTCCATACATCATCCCTTTCATTCCTCACTCCATACATCATCCCTTTCATCCATCTTCATCCACCAACCACTTCTCCTCCTTCAAAGGCAACTCGTTCAGATTTTACAGCTGTTGTTGCTTTGGAACCACGCTGTTTTTTCTCAGCCTTATCAGCTGTTGCAGCTGCTACTATTTTTGTTGCACTAGACGCTGTTATTGCGATATTTGAAATTTTTTTATTTTCTTTTTCTGTTGCACTGGGTTTTGTGGTAGCTGCTGTTGTTTGTTCTGAAGCTGTTTCTGTTGCAACAGCTGTTACAACGGATGTTGCAGCTGTTTTTGTCGTGACGGAGCTGTAAGTATCACTAATACGATCTACCTTGTCAGCCATCAAACAGGTCAAGTTTCGTCTGAAGAATAATGATGATAGTGGTAGTGGTGATGGTGGTGATGATGGTGGTGATAATGGTGGTGGTGATGATCGTGGTGATGATGGTGGTAGTGGTGATAATGGTGGTGATAATGGTGGTGATAATGGTGGTGATAATGGTGGTGATAATGGTGGTGATAATGGTGGTGATAATGGTGGTGATAATGGTGGTGATGATCATGGTGATGATCACGGTGATGATTGTGGTGATGTCCGTGGTGATGATGGTGGTGAAGATGGTGGTGATGATGGTGGTGATGATGGTGGTGATGATGGTGGTGATGATGGTGGTGATAATGGTGGTGATGATGGGGGTGATAATGGTGGTGATGATGGTGGTGATAATGGTGGTGATGATGGTGGTGATGATGGTGGTGATGATGGTGGTGATGATGGTGGTGATAGTGGTGGTGATAATGGTGGTGATGATGGTGGTGATAATGGTGGCGATAATGGTGGTGATGATGGTGGTGATAATGGTGGTGGTAATGGTGGTGAGAATGGTGGTGATAATGGTGGTGATGATAGAAGTGATAATGGTGGTGGTAATGGTGGTGATAATGGTGGTGACAATGGTGGTGGTAATGGTGGTGACAATGGTGGGAATAATGGTGGTGGTAATGGTGGTGATAATGGTGGTGATGATGGTGGTGATGATCATGGTGATGATCATGGTGATGATCGTGGTTATGTCCGTGGTGATGATGGTGATGATGATGGTGGTGATGATGGTGGTGATGATGGGGGTAATAATGGTGGTGATGATGGTGGTGATAAGGGTGGTGATGATGGTGGTGATGATGGTAGTGATGATGGTGGTGATGATGGTGGTGATAATGGTGGTGATAATGGTGGTGATGATGGTGGTGATAATGGTGGTGATAATGGTGGTGATGATGGTGGTGATAATGGTGGTGGTAATGGTGGTGATAATGGTGGTGGTAATGGTGGTGATAATGGTGGTGATAATTGTGGTGATGATGGTAGTGATAATGGTGGTGGTAAGGGTGGTGATAATGGTGGTGGTAATGGTGGTGGTAATGGTGGTGACAATGGTGGTGATAATGGTGGTGGTAATGGTGGTGATAATGGTGGTGATGATGGTGGTGATGATCATGGTGATGATCGTGGTGATGATGGTGGTGATGGTGGTGGTGATGATGGTGGTGATGATGGTGGTGATGATGGTGGTGATGATGGTGATGATGATGGTGGTGATGATGGTGGTGATGATGGGGGTGATAATGGTGGTGATGATGGTGGTGATGATGGTGGTGATGATGGTGGTGATGATGGTAGTGATGATGGTGGTGATGATGGTGGTGATAATGGTGGTGGTAATGGTCGTGATAATGGTGTTGGTAATGGTGGTGATAAATGTGGTGATAATTGTGGTGATGATGGTAGTGATAATGGTGGTGGTAAGGGTGGTGATAATGGTGGTGGTAATGGTGGTGGTAATGGTGGTGACAATGGTGGTGATAATGGTGGTGGTAATGGTGGTGATAATGGTGGTGATGATGGTGGTGATGATCATGGTGATGATCATGGTGATGATCGTGGTGATGATGGTGGTGATGATGGTGGTGATGATGGTGGTGATAAGGGTGGTGAAGATGGTGGTGATAATGGTGGTGATGATGGTGGTGATGATGGTGGTGATAATGGTGGTGATAATGGTGGTGATGATGGTGGTGATAATGGTGGTGATAATGGTGGTGATGATGGTGGTGATAATGGTGGTGGTAATGGTGGTGATAATGGTGGTGATAATGGTGGTAATGATGGTAGTGATAATGGTGGTGGTAATGGTGGTGATAATGGTGGTGGTAATGGTGGTGGTAATGGTGGTGATAATGGTGGTGATAATGGTGGTGGTAATGGTGGTGATAATGGTGGTGATAATGGTGGTGATGATCATGGTGATGATCGAGGTAATGTCCGTGGTGATGATGGTGGTGATGATGGTGGTGATGATGGTGGTGATGATGGTGGTGATAATGGTGGTGATGATGGTGGTGATGATGGTGGTGATGATGGTGGTGATAATGGTGGTGATGATGGTGGTGATGATGGTGGTGATGATGGTGGTGATGATGGTGGTGATGATGGTGGTAATAATGGTGGTGATAATGGTGGTGGTAATGATGGTGATAATGGTGGTGATGATGGTGGTGATGATCATGGTGATGATCATGGTGATGATCGTGGTGATGTCCGTGGTGATTATGGTAGTGATGATGGTGGTGATGATGGTGGTGATGATGGTAGTGATGATGGTGGTGATGAGGGTGGTGATAATGGTGGTGGTAATGGTGGTGGTAATGGTGGTGGTGATGTTGGTGATAATGGTGGTGGTAATGGTGGTGATGATGGTGGTGATAATGGTGGTGATGATGGTGGTGATGATGGTGGTGATGATGGTGGTGATGATGGTGGTGATAATGGTGGTGATAATGGTGCTGATGATGGTGGTGATAATGGTGGTGTTAATGGTGGTGGTAATGGTGGTGATAATAGTGGTGATGATGGTAGTGATAATGGTGGTGGTAATGGTGGTGATAATGGTGGTGGTAATGGTGGTGGTAATGGTGGTGATAATGGTGGTGGTAATGGTGGTGATAATGGTGGTGATGATAGTGGTGATAATGGTGGTGATGATCATGGTGATGATCGTGTTGATGTCCGTGGTGATGATCGTGTTGATGTCCGTGGTGATGATGGTGGTGATGATGGTGGTGATGATGGTGGTGATGATGGTAGTGATGATGGTGGTGATGATGATGGTGATAATGGTGGTGATGATGGTGGTAATAATGGTGGTGATGATGGTGGTGATAATGGTGGTGATGATGGTGGTGATAATGGTGGTGATAATGGTGGTGATGATGGTGGTGATAATGGTGGTGGTAATAGTGGTGGTAATGGTGGTGATGATGTTGGTGATAATGGTGGTGATAATGGTGGTGGTAATGGTGGTGATGATGGTGGTGGTAATGGTGGTGATGATGGTGGTGATAATGGTGGTGGTAATGGTGGTGATAATGGTGGTTGTTATAGTGTTGATGATGGTGGTGACAATGGTGGTGATGATGGTGGTGATAATGGTGGTGATAATGGTGGTGGTAATGGTGGTGATAATGGTGGTTGTTATAGTGTTGATGATGGTTGTGATAATGGTGGTGGTAATGGTGGTGATAATGGTGGGTAAATGGAACAGTGTTGCAAAAATAATTATGGTGTGGGAGGAGTGATTTTATTGATATATTGGTAATGAAAATGGCCAGTGCTTTCGATCTCTTCCCCAAAACCTCACCTTCACCTCACAGCCAATCTGGTGCTTTCAGATATACCCTCAAACACCCTTTCCCTCTGCCTTTCCTCTATCGTTCTTTTGTTCAACAACATCCACGTCTTTTTCTTCCTTCTACCAGCCCTCTTTTCCCCACTCAATTTTCTCCACCCTTTCTCCGTTCCACCGATCTTACTTTTCCTTCTTTCCCCTCTTCACCAACATCCCTTTTTCTCTCCTTCTTCCCACTAACAACACTCCCCATCCCTTCTCTCCACCAACATCACTCTCTCTCTCCTCTCCCATCAAAATCACTCTCTCTCTCCTCCCCCATCAAAATCACTCTCTCTCTCCTCCCCCACCAACATCACTCTTTCTCTCCTCCCCCATCAAAATCACTCTCTCTCTCCTCCCCCACCAACATCACTCTTTCTCTCCTCCCCCATCAAAATCACTCTTTCTCTCCTCCCCCACCAACATCACTCTCTCTCTCCTCCCCCACCAACATCACTCTCTCTCCTCCCCCACCAACATCACTCTTTCTCTCCTCCCCCACCAACATCACTCTTTCTCTCCTCCCCCACCAACATCACTCTCTCTCTCCTCCCCCATCAACATCACTCTTTCTCTCTCCTCTCCCATCAAAATCACTCTCTCTCTCCTCCCCCACCAACATCACTCTCTCTCTCCTCCCCCACCAACATCACTCTTTCTCTCCTCCCCCACCAACATCACTCTTTCTCTCCTCCCCCATCAAAATCACTCTCTCTCTCCTCCCCCACCAACATCACTCTTTCTCTCTCCTCTCCCATCAAAATCACTCTCTCTCTCCTCCCCCATCAAAATCACTCTCTCTCTCCTCTCCCATCAAAATCACTCTTTCTCTCCTCCCCCATCAAAATCACTCTCTCTCTCCTCCCCCATCAAAATCACTCTCTCTCTCCTCCCCCACCAACATCACTCTCTCTCTCCTCCCCCATCAAAATCACTCTTTCTCTCTTCCCCCACCAACATCACTCTCTCTCTCCTCCCCCACCAACATCACTCTCTCTCTCCTCCCCCACCAACATCACTCTCTCTCCTCCCCCACCAACATCACTCTCTCTCTCCTCCCCCATCAAAATCACTCTCTCTCTCCTCCCCCATCAACATCACTCTTTCTCTCCTCCCCCACCAACATCACTCTCTCTCTCCTCCCCCACCAACATCACTCTCTCTCTCCTCCCCCATCAAAATCACTCTCTCTCTCCTCCCCCACCAACATCACTCTCTCTCTCCTCCCCCATCAAAATCACTCTTTCTCTCCTCCCCCACCAACATCACTCTTTCTCTCCTCCCCCACCAACATCACTCTCTCTCTCCTCCCCCACCAACATCACTCTCTCTCCTCCCCCACCAACATCACTCTCTCTCTCCTCCCCCATCAAAATCACTCTTTCTCTCCTCCCCCACCAACATCACTCTCTCTCTCCTCCCCCACCAACATCACTCTCTCTCCTCCCCCACCAACATCACTCTCTCTCTCCTCCCCCACCAACATCACTCTCTCTCTCCTCCCCCATCAAAATCACTCTTTCTCTCCTCCCCCACCAACATCACTCTCTCTCTCCTCCCCCACCAACATCACTCTCTCTCCTCCCCCACCAACATCACTCTCTCTCTCCTCCCCCATCAAAATCACTCTTTCTCTCCTCCCCCACCAACATCACTCTCTCTCTCCTCCCCCACCAACATCACTCTCTCTCCTCCCCCACCAACATCACTCTCTCTCTCCTCCCCCATCAAAATCACTCTTTCTCTCCTCCCCCACCAACATCACTCTCTCTCTCCTCCCCCACCAACATCACTCTCTCTCCTCCCCCACCAACATCACTCTCTCTCTCCTCCCCATCAAAATCACTTTTCTCTCCTCCCCACAACTCTGTGGTTGTGTGTGTTGTTTGTTCACTCTCTCTCTCCCCCCACCAAACATCACTCTCTCTCCCTCATCTGTCTTCTTTCTCTCTCTCTACACTCTCTCTCTCCTCCCCCACCAACATCACTCTCTCTCTCCTCCCCCACCAACATCACTCTCTCTCTCCTCCCCCATCAAAATCACTCTCTCTCTCCTCCCCCACCAACATCACTCTCTCTCTCCTCCCCCACCAACATCACTCTCTCTCTCCTCCCCCACCAACATCACTTTCTCTCTCCTCCCCCACCAACATCACTCTCTCCTTGTTTTTGAAAGGCATGGGACAGATGATGGATTGTGACATGGCCATTTCTATGTCAGACAAACGCTCCAAAAACTCTTCAGCAACATCCTCTTCTTCCTTTTCATTCTCTGCATTCACTTGCAAAACTACACCACTTGTTTTCTTACTCATCTTTCCTTTCTTTTTGACGCCAGTCTCATTGGCATCAGCGTTGTTGTTATCATTTTCATCATCATCATCATCATCATCATCATCATCATCATCATCATCATCATCATCATCATCATCATCATCATCATCATCATCATCATCATCATCATCATCATCATCATCATAATCATCATCACCATCATCATCGTTTTTGTTATTATTATTATTATTATTATTATTATTATTATTATTATTATTATTATTATTATTATTATTGGTGTTTTTATTTTTCTCATCAGTAACATAGTTAATGAAAGTGCTGCCCTCGTTGATCTTGTTCTTGTCATTGATATTAATAGTAGGAGTATTCTTGTCAATACCATTTTTTGCATCATTGCTATTATTATTTTTAATACTATTTTTATTATTTTTATTATTATTAATTTTATTTTCATTGTTTTTATTATTATTAATATTATTTCTATTATTATTACTACCACTATCGCTACTATTATTATTAGCATCAGTATCAATATAATTATTATTTTCATTATTTTCAACTAGCCCATCCCTGTTTTGTTTCTCGTCTGCTTCATAGGAGTTAGCAGCTGTAACCAGGGAGATGAGCTAGTGTGGTTGATTTAATGAGATTAAATCAATAAGTTAATTACTGTACCATTTATTTTTAGTTTATTCTTTTATTCATTCAATTTATTACTTCGTATAATTTATTAATTCATTTGATTATATGATTCATTTCATTGATTCATTCATTTAATTGATTCATTCATTTAATTGATTCATTCATTTAATTGATTCATTCATTTAATTGATTCATTCATTTATTTGATTCATTCATTTATTTGATTCATTCATTTATTTGATTCATTCATTTATTTGATTCATTCATTTAATTTATTCATTCATTTATTTGATTCATTCATTTAATTGATTCATTCATTTATTTGATTCATTCATTTAATTGATTCATTCATTTATTTGATTCATTCATTTAATTGATTCATTCATTTATTTGATTCATTCATTTATTTGATTCATTCATTTAATTCATTAATTCATTTAATTTATTTTTTTATATATTCGAATTATTTATTCGAATAAAATAACTATTATTGAATGAATGAATCAGGATTAGTTGAAGTTAATGTTGAGTACATCCATTAAGCTTCTAGAACTTGAAAAGGCGATTTCTTTGATAAATTGTTTAAAAAATTGATTTATTCAGTTAATTAAGCATTTTTCATTATTAATTTAATTTTTGAAGTGAATGTTCTATAAATATCCCATGCACCTTGTTGATGATGCTGACACTCCCGTTCCATTCATCCCACCACCTTGTAACCTCCTTGAGACCATCACCATTTCCTTTTTCCTCTTTTTTTTTTTCTTCTTTTTCCTCTTTTTCTTCTTCTTCTTCTTTTTCCTCCTCTTTTTCTTCTCCATCCTTTTTCACTTTACTCACACCCCCATTCTGACCTCTCCTGCTATTCTTTCCTCCCACCATCTCCTCCTTTCTCATCTCCATCACACACGCAGGATCACGTGCAAACTTCATGACGTAAGCATTTGGTTTCCACGTGACGTTTGACGTCACCTTGCTGTACACGTCAGCGTCAAGAAAACAACGCAGATAAGCCACTTTATGTAACGGTCTTCCAGCCGCGTCATAACTTATGACGCGCCTAGATTTGTTGGCGTCATCGTCTTTATTGACGTCATCATTTTCATTGGTGTCATCTTTCATGTTCGTGACAGTTTTCATGTTTGTGACGCAACTTTCGTTTACGTCGTCCTCCACTTCTTTGTTTTCATCATCACCATTTCCTGTGCTCGTAATGAAGTCATCGTTGACATAATCAAAAATGTTTGTGACGCGACATTCGTCAGTGGTTTGTGTGTTTATAACGCAGCTTTGATCCTTGTTATCATCATCGTTATCTTGTAAGTTTGTAACACAAACTTTCTCATTTTGTTGTTTAATTGTGACGTTGATAAAATTGTTTTTGACTTCATTGTTGTTATTTTTGTTTTTGTTGCTTTTATTAACTTTCAAGTTTGTTTTCTGATTAGCATCACCACCATCCTTTGCAACATTATCATCTTCACCATTATTTCCTTTTCCGCCATCACCACCACAACCATTCCCACCACCATCTTCACCACCTTCTCCCACAATCACCCACTTCAGCACGTGGGGCTTACGTGATGTCAAGTAGGTCATGACTTCATCGTACAAGTCACGTAAGCTGTCGTACCACTGCTTGCTGAAGGTGTACTGGGGGGTTGAAGATTGAAATTGGTGGTTTAAAATGGACATCAGAGAATGGAGTTGGGTTGATTTAAAAAAAGGATTGAGGTGGTGGGTGGGTGTGGGGTGAGTAGGTTTGGGTAATAGAGAAGGGTATAAAAAGTTTGGGTGAAATTGTCAACAAACGTTGACGTGATAAAATTCGCTATCATCTCATGTAAGCTCCATCTCACCCCTTTCACCCACCTCACCCCTTTCACCCCACCTCATTTCTTTCACCCACCTCACCCCTTTCACCCACCTCACCCCTTTCACCCACCTCACCCCTTTCACCCACCTCACCCCTTTCACCCACCTCACCCCTTTCACCCACCTCACCCCTTTCACCCCACCTCACTTCTTTCACCCCACCTCACTTCTTTCACCCACCTCACCCCTTTCACCCCACCTCACCCCTTTCACCCACCTCACCCCTTTCACCCCACCTCACTTC
>OX387257.1:2487765-2495265 GCA_947562095.1 Branchellion lobata | reverse complement strand
ACACAATCACCAAAATTCCTCTCACATTCACGGAAAATCCTCCCACAATCACCAGGAATTTTGCCACAATCACTAAAAATCTTCACACAATCACCAAAAACACTCCCACAATCACCAGGAATTTTCCCACAATCACCAAAAATCCTCAACAATCACCGAAAATCTTCACACAATCACCAAAAATCCTCCCACAATCACCAAAAATCTTTACACAATCACCAAAAATCTTCTCACAATTACTAGAAATCTGCACACAGTCACCAAAACCCTTACACAATCACCAAAAATTCTTAACAATCACCGAAAATCTTCCCACAATCGCCAAAAATCCTCAGACATTCACCAAAAAAATTCTCAAAATCACCGGAAATCTTCACACAATCACCAAAACCCTTACACAATCACCAAAATTCCTCAACAATCACCAAAAATCTTCACATAATCACCGAAAATCTTCACACAATCACCAAAATTCCTCACACATTTACTAAAAATCTTCACCCAATCACTAAAAATCTTCACACAATCACCAAAACCTTCAAACAATCACCAAAAACCCTCCCACAATCACCAGAAATTTTCCCACAATCACCAAAAATCCTCCCACAATCACCAAAAATCTTCCCACAATCACCAAAAATCTTCACACAATCCCCAAACTTCCTCTCACATTCCCCAAAAATCTTCACACAATCACTAAAAATTTTCACACAATCACCAAAACCTTTGAACATTCATCAAAAACCCTCCCACAGTCACCAGAAATCCTCCCACAATCACCAAAAATCCTCCCACTATCACCAAAAATCCTCCCACAATCACTAAAAATCATCACACAATCACCAAAAATCTGCACACAGTCACCAATAATCCTCCCACAATCACCAAAAAACCTCTCACAATCACCAAAAACCTTCCCACAATTACCAAAACTCCCACCATAAATCTTCAGACATTCACCAAAAAGCTTCCCAAAATCACATGAAATCTTCACACAATCATCAAAACCCTTACACAATCACCAAAAATCCTCAAAAATCCCCAAAAATCTTCACACAATCACCAAAATTCCTCACACATTTACTAAAAATCTTCACACAATCACTAAAAATCTTCACACAATCACCAAAACCTTCAAACAATCACCAAAATCCCTCCCACAATCACCAGAAATTTTCCCACAATCACCAAAAATCCTCCCACAATCACCAAAAATCTTTACACAATCACCAAAAATCTTCACACAATCACTAAAAATCTGCACACAGTCACCAAAACCCTTACACAATCAGCAAAAATTCTCAACAATCACCGAAAATTTTTCCACAATTGCCGGAAATCTTCACACAATCACCAAAACCCTTACACACTCACCAAAATTCCTCAACAATCACCAAAAATCTTCCCACAATCACCAAAAATCTTCACACAATCACCAAAATTCCTCACACATTCACTAAAAATCTTCACACAATCACTAAAAATCTTCACACAATCACCAAAACCTTCAAACATTCATCAAAAACCCTCCCACAGTCACCAAAAATCCTCCCACAATCACCAAAAATCCTCCCACAATCCCCAAAAATCTTCCCACAATCACTAAAAATCATCACACAATCACCAAAAATCTGCACACAGTCACCAATAATCCTCCCACAATCACCAAAAATCCTCTCACAATCACCAAAAACCTTCCCACAATTATTAAAACTCTTACCATAATTCCTCAGACATTCACCAAAAAGCTTCCCAAAATCACATGAAATCTTCACACAATCATCAAAACCCTTACACAATCACCAGAAATCCTCAACAATCACCGAAAATCCTCCCACAATCACCAAAATTCCTCAACAATCACCAAAAATCTTCCCACAAACACCAAAAATCTTCACACAATCCCCAAACTTCCTCTCACATTCCCCAAAAATCTTCACACAATCACTAAAAATTTTCACACAATCACCAAAACCTTTGAACATTCATCAAAAACCCTCCCACAGTCACCAGAAATCCTCCCACAATCACCAAAAATCCTCCCACTATCACCAAAAATCCTCCCACAATCACTAAAAATCATCACACAATCACCAAAAATCTGCACACAGTCACCAATAATCCTCCCACAATCACCAAAAAACCTCTCACAATCACCAAAAACCTTCCCACAATTACCAAAACTCCCACCATAAATCTTCAGACATTCACCAAAAAGCTTCCCAAAATCACCGGAAATCTTCACACAATCATCAAAACCCTTACACAATCACCAAAAATCCTCAAAAATCCCCAAAAATCTTCACACAATCACCAAAATTCCTCAACAATCACCAATAATTTTCCTACAATCACCAAAAATCTTCACACTATCACCAAAATTCCTTTCACAATCACCAAAAATCTTCACACAATCACCAAAAATCTTCACACAATCACCAAAAATCCTCCCACAATCACCAAAAATCCCCCAACAATCACTAAAAATCTTCCCAAATTCACCAAAAACCTTCCAAAAATCACCAGAAAACTTTACACAATCACCAAAATTCCTCAACAATCCCAAAAAATCTTCACACAATCACAAAAAATCTTCACACAATCACAAAAAATCTTCACACAATCACAAAAAATCTTCACACAATCACAAAAAATCTTCACACAATCACCAAAAACTTTTACACAACCCCCAAAAATATTCCCACAATCACCAAAAACCTCCCAAAATCACCAAAAATCTCCCCACAATCACCAAAAACCTTCCCGAATTCACCAAAAAGCCTCCCAAAATCACCGGAATCACAATCACCAAAGCCCTTACTGAATCACCAAAAACCATCAACAATCAAAAAAAATCTTCACACAACCAAAAAAAATCTTCAAACAATCACCAAAAATTTTTTCACAATCGGTAAAAATCTTCACACAATCACGGAAAATCCTCCCACAATCACCAAAAATCTTTCTACAATCACCAAAAATCCTCCCACAATCACCAAAAATCCTCCCACAATCACCAAAAATCCTCCCACAATCACCAAAAATCCTCCCACAATCACTAAAAACTTTTACAAAATCACCAAAAATTTTTACACAATCATTAAAAATCCTCCCAAATTCACCTCAACCCCTACAACTACGCTATCTTCAACTCCTTCCTTCAAAACACCGTCACAACCACTTCCCAGTACCTCCAAATCTTCAAACACCCAAAAACTCATCTCACACCCCTTCAGCATTCTTCCAATATCCCTCCAACAACCTCTCAACACCCTCCTCCCCCTTTCCCCCCAAGCACAGGAAAATGCGGGTAGATGTTGCAGATGTGTTGTTGCAGCTGTTGCGTTTTTTGTTGCAAGTAGGAAGGCCTGGTTAATATGCGACACCGTCTTGGCCACTCGCAAGGGAAGGGAATGGCTGGAAAGAACAAAACCATTACTATATATATTTTTTAAATATTTTTCAAAATTATTCTTTTAAATTATTTTTTGAAATTATTTTTTCAGATTAGTTTCAAAAATTATTTAAAAAAATTTTAATTAAAACTGTTCATTTAATTTTTTTATTTTGTGAGGGAAATTATTTTTCAAGTTTTTTGTAGAAAAAATATCGAGAAAAAAGGTTGTTGTGCGTTTATTTGGTTTTTTTAAGTTTATTTATTACTGGAGTCAATAATTAATTTATTAATTTTTCAATTATTTCATTTTTTCACTGTAACATAACCACCACCAACCACCACCACCCACCAACACCCACCACCACCCACCACCACCACCACCCACCACCCACCACCCACCACCACCCACCACCACCACCCACCACCACCACCCACCACCACCCACCACGACCAACCTTTCTCACACATCCTTATGTAGTTAGGAACACCGATAAAGGTGATTTTCTTAATACAACCATCATCCACATCCTCTCTCCCCACAAACACCACCCCCTCTTCTCAATCCCTCCACAGTGTTGGCTTCCTTCTCTTTCTTTGACTGGCACTTGCAAGGCTTGCAATCATTGTTATAACCACCTTCTTGATTATTGTTGTTATTGCTGTTTTTCTTATTTTTATTGTTTTTGTTTTGCGTACTGTTATTTTGATGTTTTTGTTATTTTGTTTTTTTATTTGGTCGTTAGAGATCTCGTAGTTTTTTTGTATGGAGGAACTGTTGTTGTGGTTGTTGTTATTGCTGTTGTTGTGGTTGCTGTTGTTGCTGTGGTTGTAGTTGTTGTTATTGCTGTTGTTGTTTTGGTTGTTGTTGTTGCTGTGGTTGTAGTTGTTGTTGTTGCTGTGGTTGTAGTTGTTGTTATTGCTGTGGTTGTAGTTGTTTTTGTTGCTGTGGTTGTAGCTGTTGTTGTTGCTGTGGTTGTAGTTGTTGTTGATATTTTTGTTGTTGGTCTTGTTGTTGTTGTTTCTTTTATTATTGTAGTTTTTTTGGGTGATGGAGGCGTTGAAATATTTTTTATTATTATTAAAACATCCCTCAAATCTATTTATATTATTTTTTATATTATTATTATTATTATTATTATTATTATTATTATTATTATTATTATTATTATTATTATTATTATTATTATTATTATTATTATTATTATTATTATTATTATTATTATTATTATTATTATTATTATTATTATTATTATTATTATTATTATTATTATTATTATTATTATTATTGTTATTCTTATTTTCATTATTATTTTTTATTTTTATTTTTTTTATTTTTATTATTATTATTATTATTATTATTATTATTATTATTATTATTATTATTATTATTATTATTATTATTATTATTATTATTCTTATTCTTATTATTATTATTATTATTATTATTATTATTATTATTATTATTATTATTATTATTATTATTATTATTATTATTATTATTATTATATTATTATTATTATTATTATTATTATTAATATTATTATTATTATTATTATTATTATTATTATTATTATATTATTATTATTATTATTATTATTATTATTATTATTATTATTATTATTTTTGTTCCCATCAACATTCACTTCTTCACAGCCAATAGGATCATTCTTCTGGTCGACCAATGGGAGCAATTTGATCTACCACTTCCTTGCCCTCCTTCTCCTCCCTCACCCAATCACCGCTCACCATTACCAGATCTGCCACGTTTCGACATGTGAGATCTGTGGAGTGGTTAGACGAGAAGATCGTAATGTGTTTTTTTTTTATATGGCGTGGTAGAAATTTTGGTAATTATGGTGGAGAAGTGAAAGATCTGTTATCTTTTTCGCTAGCTATTCAATCAGCAACATCTAACCACTCAACAACTCCAACTATTCCACTTCAACCAACCTATCAGCCCAAACATTCAATCAACCACCATCAATCACCACAAAACTTCACCTACAACCAACCCATCAACTAACCAGCCAACCAATCAAACCACCAACCAACCCACCAACCAACCAACCGGTTAGATACAGTTGTTGCTTGGTTCTGAGTTTCATATGTTTCTCCCAGTTCCTTAGAGACTTGTCCTCTCTGGAAAAAAAATTTAATTAATGAAAAATTAAATTGAACGGAAAATAAAATGATTTAAATAATAAACATTTAAAAAATTATTGGAAAAATACTTAAAATATTTTTCAAATTAAGGAACAATTATTATTATTTAAAATTTATTATTATTATTTATTATATATATATATATATATATATATATATATATATATATATATATATATATATATATATATATATATATATATATATATATATATATATATATATATATATATATATATATATATATATATATATATATATATATATATATATATATATATAATATATATATATATATATATATATATATATATATATATATATATATATATATATATATATATATATATATATATATATATATATATATATATATATATATATATATATATATATATATATATATATATATATATTATATATATATATATATATATATATATATATATATATATTATATATATATATATATATATAATATATATATATATATATATATATATATATATATATATATATATATATATTATATATATATATATATATATATATATATATATATATATATATATATATATATATATATATATATATATATATATATATATATTTATATTTATATATATATATAATAAATAATAATAATAAATTTTAAATAATAATAATTGTTTTAATATATATATAATTAATTAATTATATTAATTAATTAATATATATATATATATATATATTATATATATATATATATATATATATATATATATATTATATATATATATATAATGAAAAAAAATCTAAAAAAACTAAAAAACAAAAAAAATGTAAAAAATTTATAAAAACTTTTAAAAACTAATTATTTTTAATTTTGCCATGTGGAGATTAGAGGCACCCTTGTGGAGAAAGGGAGTGTTCCTGTGGGAAGGGGTCTTTGAAGTTGGTGATTGTATCTTTCCTCAATGGCTCGTTCAAAAAAAATTCTGTCAGATGCTGGTGGTAGAATTTATTTTAATTAACGCTTAATTTGATTAAATTACTCAATTTAAATAATTTTATTTTGAATTATTTGTTTTATTCAAAGAATGAAATTTAATTTAATTAAATTTTAATTTTTGTTTTTTTTTCCTCGCTTCCAAACCATTTTCTTTTTCTCTCAAAAGCCATATCTTTTCAAACACCTATCCGAATCAATCTTTCTTAAAAGCCCTTCTACCCAAGCATCCTCACACCCTCAAACACCCACCAAACCCCTTTTTCTTCAAAATAAATCACCCAAAACCCCCCTTCAAACCTCTTTTTTGCGTGCCATGGAAACATAATCTTTCAATGATCCCAGAATATGGTGGAGAGGAATTTCTGGCACCCCTTTGCCCTCCCCTGTCGCTGTGTCTGGGTGTGTTTGTGGGAGTCGATGCGTGTATTTTTGGGTGTCATTGCGTGTATTTTTGGGTAAGGTTGCGTGTATTTGTTATATTATACTATTATTATTGTATTTGTATATTGATCCTGGCTGAGTGTATTTGTGGTCATGGATGAGTGTATTTGTGAATTTTTTTGTAAGTTTGTGTGCTTTGCTGCGCGTTATTTTGGGTGTTGTTTCGTTTATTTTCGGTTATTTTTTATAGATAGTTTTTTTGCGTATAAAAACATAATAAGAATTTTAGTTGAAAATTTTTTTGAGTATCAAAAATTTCATCAAACTTTCTAGCTGTAGAAGTGGATCAGTAGGAAGAACTGGTCTTGCACAATGATTTGCTTGACATTTTTGACTTCGACGCTTTTAACGACAGAGTTTTTTTCTTTTTTTAACTATAATACTTTTCTTTCGGCTTTCATTTTTGTCGACTTTTTGGTTAGAAGAATGTAGCTGGTAAAATGGATCATTCTGAGGATTTTTTAAATTTGTCTTCATTTCGTCCTAAGACATTGATGTTTCCATAGGA
>OX387257.1:2450265-2482765 GCA_947562095.1 Branchellion lobata | reverse complement strand
TGTAGCGTGAATGGTAGGGGAGATGGGGTGGGTGGAGATGGGAGAGATTGGGTGGATGACCTAGGGCACGGTTCACTGGATGATAATATAAAATTTAGTTGAAAAGAACCAATTCAAACAATTGGGTCGCCACATACGTGAAATACTCCACCATCATTTATACTATTTCACCTCATTCTATTCTACCTTTTTTCCTTTTCCACCCCTTTTTTTCAATTCATATTTCCACCCACACGATTTCAACCATCCTTTCACCCCAATTCATATATGGCTAATTTTCTTCAGTCTACACAATCCACGTTTACCAACCTTTCCTCCTTCTACCCAGTTCACAAACACCCACCTTTCATCCCTCTCTCCTCCAGAGCTCTTTGGCACTCCAGGCTTCATGTGTCCGGAGAGCATACGAAGATCCATGTACTCCGACGCACCTGGTTATGGCAGGCCTGCCGACATGTGGGCTGCTGGTGTCATACTGTACTCCCTGTGAGGAGGGTTGTGGTGTTTCGGGGATTTGGTGGTATTTTGGGGGTGTGGGTTGTTTGGAGCTGGGGAGTTTTTGGGAAAATGAGAGGTTATTTGGGGTGTTTGATGGTTGAAAAATTTTTAGATGGAGTTAGGTGCTTGGGTGATAAGTGGTGAAGATAGATACACTCGCATACACAAACCTTACTTAACCAGCCTCTTCCCTCATTTCCAACTCTACCAATCGACCCTCATCATTCTTCATCATTTCTTCCCCACCCCCCTCCCCCCAGACTGGTAGGTTCTCCTCCATTTTACCACCGAAACCAGTTGCGCATGTTGCGCAATATCATGGAGGGCACTTACTCCTTCCCGCCATCCTCTTGCTGCGACCTCTCTGACGAAGCCAAACACCTGGTGGGTTGGGTGGAAGTGGGTGAGAGTGGAGATTTTGGGTGGAATTGGGTGGTATTTGGTATGCCATCATCATCATCATCATCATCATCATCATCATCATCATCATCATCATCATCATCATCATCATCACCATCATCATCACCACCACCACCACAGATCACGAGCCTCCTCACAGTAGATCCCAAGAAAAGACTTACTGCCAGCAAGGCTCTCGAACACCCCTTCATCGCCAGAAGGAGTGTGCGTATGTGTGTGTGTGTGTGTGTGTGTGTGTGTGTGTGTGTGTGTGTGTGTATGTGTGTGTGTGTGTGTGTGTGTGTGTGTGTGTGTGTGTGTGTGTGTGTGTGTGTGTGTGTGTGTGTGTGTGTGTGTGTGTGTGTGTGTGTGTGTGTGTGTGTGTGTGTGTGTGTGTGTGTGTGTGTGTGTGTGTGTGTGTGTGTGTGTGTGTGTGTGTGTGTGTGTGTGTGTGTGTGTGTGTGTGTGTGTGTGTGTGTGTGTGTGTGTGTGTGTGTGTGTGTGTGTGTGTGTGTGTGTGTGTGTGTGTGTGTGTGTGTGTGTGTGTGTGTGTGTGTGTGTGTGTGTGTGTGTGTGTGTGTGTGTGTGTGTGTGTGTGTGTGTGTGTGTGTGTGTGTGTGTGTGTGTGTGTGTGTGTGTGTGTGTGTGTGTGTGTGTGTGTGTGTGTGTGTGTGTGTGTGTGTGTCCTTTCATATTAATTATATTTCACTTAATATAACATTTTGATTTTGTTTTTCTTCTTCATCATCCTCCAGCAATTACAGCAAGACGGCATTTTCCCCTTGAGGAGGTTCAAGGTGGGTGCTGATGCTTGTATTATCACTCACTTGCTACCACCCATTCACCATCCATACACTCTTCATTCGCCATCACCACCATCCATCCATTCTCTATTCACCACCAAATTTTCACACTCAAAAATCTACCCTAGAAACTCACTAAACACTCAAAAAACTACTCTCCCCCCCCATTCAAACAACAAACCAACCCCCCCTTCACGTCTACAGAGTTGGGTGTACGTGATCATAGCGACGCAGCGGTTACAGGGTTCAAAAAAGTCTCAGGCCTCGTTGCAGACGGTAGAGGACAACCCTTACAGCCACAGGGACTTCCGTAAGGCCATCGACTCGGCCGCCTTCAAGATCTATGGACACTGGGTGCAGAAGAGGGGTCAGAATAGGGCTGTTCTTTTCCAGAATGAAGTGATGTTGTCTTGATGGGGGACTTTGGGGTGTTTTCGAGGTTTTGGGGTGTTTCATTGGTGAGAAGGAAGTTTAGGAGTGAAATTTGTTGAAGGGTGTTTGAAGTTTTTGGTGGTTTGTGGAATTTTGGGAGTGTGGGTGTTTCTTGGAAGGTTTTCTGAAGTGGGTGGTTGAGTGAGGTACTTTTTCGAAGAGGGTGGGTGAATGTGGGTGGTCTTTGGCGTTTGGTGGGAATTTTGGATGGTTAAAAGGCTGATTGGGCAAAAGACTGGAGAAGAAAAGTGACAAAGAATATGAAAAAGATGATCGCTGTGACAACGGTAGCTATTACAACAGTAGCTATAAAAACGGTAGCTATGGTGACGTCATGGCGTCGGTTTCAGCTGTCTCCCACCAGGGTTACAGCGTCGTGGATGCTCCCACGTCTCACCAATTTTTCAATCGGTATTTCAATATTTATTTTTCCACCTTTTGCTCCAGAGGCTTTCCAATATATACAAATAATCGTGTATTTTGTTTTTTTCTGTTTCCGATGAAATATTCATTTTTTTTAAATTGTTTGTTTTCTTAATATGTTTATTTTAAAATTTTATTTTGTAATTTTTTTAAAAATAGTTTTGCTTTTTTTTAGTTTTAACATTTTTTTCTGTGTATTTTTTCACTTATTTAGATTTTTATTAAAACTCTTCAATAGTTTTAATTTTCAAAAATAATTCAAAAATATAAATTAAAATAATTTTTATATAATTATTCAAATTTCATATTAATTTAATTCTTTATATACTCATTTTAATATAATAATTTTTAATAAAATAATTTTAATATAATAATTCCTAATATAGTTCTCTTTGGAATCTTCCACCGTTGTTACACCACACGAGACATTTCACTACCATTCGAATGTTGCATGTGTTGCTGAGCTGTTACTAATCGTTTGTGGTGGCCGCTGTGGCAGAGCATACCTACTACTTTGTTTGTAGAAATTCTAATTTCTTATTTTGAACTATTATATTATAATTATTATTATTTTTTTATTTTTTTATTATTATAATCTTATTATATTATTATTATTATTATTATCTTATATTATTATTATTATAATCTTATTATATTATTATTATTATTATTATTATTATTATTATTATCTTATTATATTATTATTATTATTATTATTATCTTATTATATTATAATTTTTATTATTATCTTATTATATTATTGTTATTATTATTATCTTATTTCATTATTATTATTATTATCTTATTATATTATTATTATTATTATTATTATCGTATTATATTATTATTTTTATTATCTTATATTATTATTATTATTATCTTATTATATTTTCATTATTATTATCTTATTATATTATTATTATTATAATCTTATTATATTATTGTTATATTAGTATTCTTATATTATTATATTGATTTTCTTCTATTCTTATTATATTTTTAATAAAATTAGATTAAATTTCTATTAAATATTTAATTCAATTCAATTATTTATTTAATGTTATTCAATTTGTTCCTACCATCACAGAATCTGTTCTAGGAATTTTGATTTCTAGCGTTATTAACCTCATTTCATTATTTGAAGTTATGAAATTACTGTATAGTTATAGTTTATAAATACTTCAATTCCATAAAATCACTAAATAATTGTACTTCATAGCTACTTACAATGTCTATTTGCATTTTTTACTTTTATCGAATTTGTTTAAATATTTTTTTGGATTTCCGATTTTAGTGCTTTTATATTTTCAGTTTATTGCTTTTTAAATCTATTTCAATGTGGTTTTTAAAAAACATTTTACGTAGAAAGAAATCTATTTTAATTTAGTTTTCTTTCTACGTAAAATGTTTCACTCATTAAAACATGTATTCCCAATAATTATTAGTATTGATGTGAAATTTTAAAATATAATAATTATAATTTTTGTTTATTACTATTATTATTTTTATTCTTTTCATCATCCTCATCGTTCTCATCATCACCATCATCATCATCATCATCATCATCATCATCATCATTATCATCATCTTCATTATCATCATCATCTTCGTTATCAACATCATCATCGTTATCAACATCATCATCATTATTATTATTATTATTAGTATTATTTTTTTATTATTATTATTATTTTTATTATTATTATTATTTTTATTTTTATTATTATTCTTATTATTATTATTATTATTATTATTATTATTATTATTATTATTATTATTATTATTATTATTATTATTATTATTATTATTATTATTATTATTATTATCATTATTTTTATTTTTATTATCATCATCATCATCATCATCATCATCATCGTCGTCATCATTATCATCATCATCATCATCATCATCATCATCATCATCATCATCATCATCATCATCATATTTTTAAAAACAAACACGTACATATTATTTCATAAACTTTAAACGAAAAACCAATCAGTTTGTTATAATTATTTCAAAAATAATAATATATGTATTATATTCCAGAAAATTTAAATAAATAAAAAATAAAATATTCAATCTAATTTGAATTATCATTAAATTCAATTTATCGAATAATTCAGATTTTTATTAATTAAATAATTGAGCGCCTATTAAAAGTGGAGCTCAAGCCATCATTAAAGCTTTCATTCATTTTAATTGCTTCGTCACATGATAAAAAATAGTAAATTACAATAAATTATAGCATAATGTTTTAATTTATATCATAAATATAACTTTTTATTTTAATATGATAATTTATATTATAATGTAATATTTTATATTATAATATAATAATTTATATTATAATGTAATATTTTATATTATAATATAATAATTCATATTATAATATCATAATTTATATTATAATGTAATAAATTATATTATAATATAATAATTTATATTATAATGTAATATTTTATATTATAATATAATAATTTATATTATAATGTAATAATTTATATTATAATGTAATAATTTATATTATAATATAATAATTTATATTATAATGTAATATTTTATATTATAATATAATAATTTATATTACTATTTTATATAAGTTTAAAACATTTCACAACCGTTATTTATTATGTTTATGTTGTATTCATGTTTATAATCTTATTTATCCGTTTTTTATCTCAGTATTATTATTTTATTTCCTTTTTTTCTACTTTCGGTAATATTTTCATTTAATTATAAAATCATTGTTATAGTTTTTATTATTTTCTTTTTTATTTATACTGTTATTATTTTTGTTTTTATTTATATTGTTATTATTATTATCATCGTTATTGTTATTGTTTTTATACTCTTGTTGCATCGTTCATACATACATTAATTTTGATATTAAAAAGGTAACGCTAACTGGAGACGCACGAGATCTTATCATTGGCAATTGAAGACACTTTTTTCTTTCATAATTTTTTTATATTATTAAAATGGATTATAATTATTATTGTAGATAATTACTTTAAATCTACGTTTATGTTTATTTTTATAAATATTTTTTTTCTTATGATATTTATATTAATAATAATTATAATTATTATAAATAATTTTTTTCTAATCGCTTTAAAACGTTGACAGTACTCAGAAATTTATTTATTTCATATTTTATTTTTATTTTTTATTTTTTAAAGTTTTTCTTATCTTTCTTTTATTTATATATTTTTAAAATATTTTTTTATATCTTTTTTTTCAATCAAATTGTTTTTATTATTCTTATCTCATTATTTTTAGGCTTTTTTCCTGTTCTAAATTTGGATATTTTTAAATTTGTTGTTTCCCGGAAAGGTGTCTTCCATTAGGAAAAATGACTCGTCCTCGTCTTCGTTGTTTTTTTGTGACTTTTACGGTTTTTCTTGTTTTTTTTTCGAATTTCATAGTTTTATTATTTTTATTTTTTGTTTTTTCCTACGTTTTGTTTTCTTCAGTGCAAAGTTTTTCAAAATCATAAGCAACTTTTTCAGGCATTGTTCAAAAATCCCCAATTTTCATAATTGTTTTTCGTAGTATTATGGCGTTGTTATTATTATTTTTATTTATTATATATATTTTTTTTTGTCGTTGTTGTTGTTATTTTTTCATATTAATTATTTTTATTGTTTCTATTTTTTTTTGCTCCATAACTTTTCATCATATTTTTAACACTAGCTTCCTTATTCACTTTTTTTTATTTTTCCATATTCTTTTGTATTATTAACGATTATCATTTCATTATTAACAATTCTGGTTTTTTTTATCATAATAATAATAATAATTATAATTATTATTATTCTACGCTTTTTCCGATTTTTTTAATTCATTTTGTTCGTTCATTTTTTTTATTTTTTCTTCATTGATTTGTTTCTCCTCTATCTAGCCGCATCCACCCTTGTGTCAAGTTTCTGTCACATCGCCTTCCTTCTAAAAGTAACATTAAATTGGTAAATAGGACAATTAATCAACACATGGTTAATTTAATGCGTAATTCATTAATTTATCGTTTATAAATTAACTGAAGACTAAATTATTAATAAGTTGAATAAATGACTATTTATTTATAAAAAATGAAAAAATAACAGACAAATAATAAACAAAAAATAATAATAATAAAAAAAAATAATGAATAAGACTTAACTACTTCCATTTATTTTCATCAAACTAATAAGCTAATTACCTATCATTGCTTGTTACTTGTTTAATTTATCACTTTGAGCTATAATGAAACGGTAGCTGAGAGCTCAGCTAAGCGATGAATGCTTTAGGTGCTAACTGCCACTATAATAATATTCGTATTTGTATTTTTTATGTTGTATTGTTATGTATTTTTATTTTATTGTATTATTTTTTATTTTCATTGTATCGTATTTGTTTTTGTATTGTATTGTTTTGAATTTTATTGTATTGTATTGTATCGTTTTTTTATTGTATTTGTATTGTATTGTAATGTTGTGAAAGTATACTTTTTTAAAAAAGGTTAGTGTTACAAAGCATTCAATTACGGAAACTAATGGTGGCGATGGTGGCTGTAGGAATTATGATGAAAATTGTGACGACGACGACGATGACGACGACTACGATGGTGAATATGATGATGGGAAAGCAATGCTGATGAGGATGCGAATAGTTTCATTGCTGATTCAATTACTGTTTCAGACATTTATTTTCTTTATAAAAAAATCATCAAACATTTTTTCCTCACCAAAACATCATCAATTTATTTTTTCTTTTCTCCGTTGACTTCACGACTCAATCCTTACAAATCCCATAGAGCTGAAAACCAAGGATTTTGTTTCAAAAAATAATTTCCAGACTCAAAATAGCGATAAAAAAGTCTGTAAGTTTTTTTTTGTTTTTTGCAAACACAGGTAGAAACGTTAGAAGAAGCAGTTTTCTTTGAGATTGTAAGACCGATGTGACAAAGTTGTTGGTATTCCGTTTGTAAGTTCACTGGGATATAAACAAGCATTTACTAACAAATATATGTTTTTTTAGTTAATTAAATAAAATAAAAATTTTATTTGAATTAAATAATAATTTTATTTGAATTGAAAAATAATTTCATGTGAATTTTAAAATTTCATAATTCTTTTATAAGATTTAAAATGTTTTTTTAAACGTGATTTTTTTTTATTTTTACATGTTTTCACCTTAATAACTATTTTATTTGTAATGAAACCGATTATAAGATACTGAATAATAAAAAAATTTAAGAGAAAATAAAAAAATTATATTATATTTTAATTCCAAGGCAAAATGATTAATTTGTAGACAAAAAAAATTGTTTGAAAAAAATGCAAAAAAAAATTTTTTTTATTGAAAAAACTTATTGAAAAATATAAATAAAAATGAAGCGCAAGAGATGATTCATCGCCGACGGAACATTGATTTTTTGAGGGTCGGGGTATATAGTTGTTATAAACAAAACTTTGTTGTTTTTATTATTATAAGGTTGTTTATTTGTTGAACTATACATTTATTTTTTTATTGTTTTCATTTTTGAAAATAAAACCGCTAAAAATTAGAAGTACGTGCAAACAAATAATATTGAAAAACGTGCACAAGCCCACCCACCCACGCACACACACAACACACACACACACACACACACACACACACACACACACACACACACACACACACACACACACACACACACACACACACACACACACACACACACACACACACACACACACACACACACACACACTTCCTTATTTTTAATTAGAAATTCATTATACATCAACCACGACAATAGCAATACGCGAAGTCTCATACCGCTACACGCTATATAATTTGAAACGTAACAACAACAACAAATAATAATAATAAATTCTGATTAATTTGAAATATCTTTATTTTTATACGATGTCGTGTTGTTTTAATTATAATTCAATTATTCAATCGTAATTGGAAGCCTTTAACTGTAGCAATTCTTAAGGACAGTATTGCTTTCGGCGGTGTTATTATTATTATTATTTTTTGTTGTTATAATTTTTTTTCTATTGATTTTCTTAAAATTCATTAGTATCATTATTATTTTTATTTTTATTGATTTTTTAAATTGATTTATTATTATTATTATTATTATTATTAGTAGTAGTAGTAGTAGTAGTAGTATTAGTAGTAGTAGTAGTAGTAGTAGTAGTAGTAGTAGTAGTAGTAGTAGTAGTAGTAGTAGTAGTAGTAGTAGTAGTAGTAGTAGTAGTAGTAGTAGTAGTAGTAGTAGTAGTAGTAGTAGTAGTAGTAGTAGTAGTAGTAGTAGTAGTAGTAGTAGTAGTAGTAGTAGTAGTAGTAGTAGTAGTAGTAGTAGTAGTAGTAGTAGTAGTAGTAGTAGTAGTAGTAGTAGTAGTAGTAGTAGTAGTAGTAGTAGTAGTAGTAGTAGTAGTAGTAGTAGTAGTAGTAGTAGTAGTAGTAGTAGTAGTAGTAGTAGTAGTAGTAGTAGTAGTAGTAGTAGTAGTAGTAGTAGTAGTAGTAGTAGTAGTAGTAGTAGTAGTAGTAGTAGTAGTAGTAGTAGTAGTAGTAGTAGTAGTAGTAGTAGTAGTAGTAGTAGTAGTAGTAGTAGTAGTAGTAGTAGTAGTAGTAGTAGTAGTAGTAGTAGTAGTAGTAGTAGTAGTAGTAGTAGTAGTAGTAGTAGTAGTAGTAGTAGTAGTAGTAGTAGTAGTAGTAGTAGTAGTAGTAGTAGTAGTAGTAGTAGTAGTAGTAGTAGTAGTAGTAGTAGTAGTAGTAGTAGTAGTAGTAGTAGTAGTAGTAGTAGTAGTAGTAGTAGTAGTAGTAGTAGTAGTAGTAGTAGTAGTAGTAGTAGTAGTAGTAGTAGTAGTAGTAGTAGTAGTAGTAGTAGTAGTAGTAGTAGTAGTAGTAGTAGTAGTAGTAGTAGTAGTAGTAGTAGTAGTAGTAGTGGTAGTGGTAGTAGTAGTAGTAGTAGTAGTAGTAGTAGTAGTAGTAGTAGTAGTAGTAGTAGTAGTAGTAGTAGTAGTAGTAGTAGTAGTAGTAGTAGTAGTAGTAGTAGTAGTAGTAGTAGTAGTAGTAGTAGTAGTAGTAGTAGTAGTAGTAGTAGTAGTAGTAGTAGTAGTAGTAGTAGTAGTAGTAGTAGTAGTAGTAGTAGTAGTAATAATAATAGCAGTAGTATTTATATTATTCTTAGTATTTATTATTATTATTATTATTATTATTACCTTTATTATTAGTCCTGCAACCAGAAATAATAAACATTATCATCATTATTAACCCTAATTGACGATGATAAACGAAAGTATTCCTACATAGGTAACTAATCTCATCTTCCGGCCATGGTCTCCCAATGTAGAATATTTTTCCATAGCGTTTCCAACGTCTGTCCGTACTTGATTCGATGAAACTATGAAAGAAAAAATAAAAACAATAATAAACTAAAAACAATAAAAATAATCATATATATTTATTTTTATTGTTTTATTTTTTCTTTCATAGTTCATTATATATATATATATATATATATATATATATATATATATATATATATATATATATATATATATATATATATATATATATATATATACCCAAGGTTTTTAGGTGCAAAAACATCGCGCTATATACTTATATATGATTCATGTATCACCACCACTAATAATTCGACTACTAACACTACCACTATCACCAAAATCACTACTACTATCATCACCACCACTACTACAAACATCACCACCACTACTACTATCATCACCACCACTACTACTATCATCACCACCACTACTACTATCATCATCACCCCTATCACTACCACTAACATTGCCACCATCACCATTACCACTATAGTTATCATTCGAGCCCCTAGTCATATCATCACCACAAAGCTCCAGCAATCATTAATCCTTCCCACCATGATTTCTAGTTTGATCACCACCACCTCTTCACCATTCCAACAACTACCTACAACGACCACCCCAAAAAATACCTCAACAACTACCTACAACGACCACCCCAAAAAATACCTCAACAACTACCTACAACGACCACCCCAAAAAATACCTCAACAACTACCCAACAGCTATCTTAAAAACCACCTGAGCAACTACCTTAACAGCTTATTGACAAACATTCTAACACAAAGCATATAATTTTTTTATCACTTTTACAACCACACCACCACAACCACCACCACCACCACAACCACACTTCCACAACCACACCAACACAACCACACCACCACAATCACACCAAAACAACCACACCACCACAACCATACCAACATCCCCACAACTACAATATCATAACCAAAATGATACTCCCAGCATGAAACTAAATTACGACCACCTTCATTCTCACAATTCCAACACTTGGCAATTTTCATAACCCTATTACTATAGCAACAGCAACAACAACATTACTATAACAGCAATAACACTACTACAACAACTACATCACAACAACATTACTACATCAACAACAACTTGAGAACAATCTACATCGCCATTCAAAGATCTTCAGCCGAATATGGTTCACAGGCCTGGGCTCCCTGGTTATCGAAATCCAACTTAGGGAAGCTCGAAAGTGCCCGGCTGAACGCAGCTAGAGTCATCACTGGTCACCTAAGATCAACCCCTGGAAAATTCGTTCTAAAAGAGGCACATCTCACTCCACTGGAAGCAAGATACAAGACCCTGTCACTTCTTAAGGCGGATAGTTGGCTACAACAGGCTGACACTGACCCCCGGAGACTGACCTTGGACCGACAAGCTCCTCAAAGACTGGTAAAAAAAGATTGGCGGGGATTGACCACGCCGGTTTTAAGGGAACTTAATTTGTTCTCTCAACACCAAACCGGCGAAGCGAGGCTCCCACCCCCAGCCCCCATCTACATGACACCAGCGAGCAAGTCGATTCCTCAAATCGTCCAACTGGAAAAAGCCCAACGAACCATCGAGGAAGTAGGTCATAGCGACCTCCAGATCTACACTGATGGTTCTACGACAGATGGCACCAGAAACGGTGGAGCTGGCATGATCATAGCCAGAGACCAAAAAGTCCTCCACCGTTGGCACGCACCTACAGGGGTGCGCAGCAGTTCCTACTCGGCGGAAAAAGCAGCGCTAGAAGCTGCTTTGAAGTGGCTAGAGAGTGAAAATGATTGGCACAGGGTGGTCATTGTCTGTGATTGCAAATCCCTAGTGGAAGCCACAGGCAACCCACACCAAACCGACCCGATCATCGTCACCTATCAACGCTCCATCGCCAGAATCACTCGTTCCAAAGAACTACTCATTGTCTGGGCCCCCGGACACTGTAACCTTTGGGGCAATGAGCTGGCGGACTCAGAAGCCAAGCGGGGATCCACTTTACCACAACCGGCCGAGCGGAACTTAGACCAAAAGACCAGGAAAGCGGTGATTCATCGAGAAGACAGACCACTCTCGAGCAGCCATCACCGTTTCTTGGACTTATACACCACCAACACAAACCAAATCAAGGAGAACACCCTTAACAAGGCAGAACTGACGGATCTGGTCAGGTTCCGAAGCGGACACCACCCAAGTCTCCGCCGATGGCTGCACCTCACAGGAAAAGCAGATTCAGACCTCTGTCGACTCTGTAAGGAAGAGGTCGAATCAGCCGAACACCTCTGGCTCAATTGCCCAGCTTTCGCAAGGGCCCGCTTCTGCCACAACATCGGGACCTCCTATGATGAACTTGTGCGCCTTCCACAACCAGCTTTAGCGCATCTGAGGACTATCCTCAGGCGCTTAAGATAAACAACAACAACAACAACATCGAAACAAAACAACATCACTACATCAACAACAACATCAAAACAACAACATCACTACATCAACAACAACATCAAAACAACAACAACATCAAAACAACAACAACATCACTACATCAACAACAACACAAAAACAACAACAACAACAATTATACTACAACAATAAAAAAAACAACAACAAATACAAACAAACAAACAGATCACATGTTTTCAGGTGTGTTCTTCATGCTTGGTTGCTAGGCAGCTATCGATTTGTATGCATAGCAACCATTTTGCTGTTGCTGCCGTTATATGGAGTCTTTGTTGCCTTCCCCTTTGTCGTTTCAATGCGTGAAGGCAGACAAAGGTCTAACTACCTCGCTATCCTATTGATTGTCACTTTAATTGGCTTGTAATTAACGTTAATTCAAATTTTAATTATCGTTTAATTAGATTTTAATTAGTTTTCAAGTGATTTGATAATTGCTGCTCAAGCAACTTGATACGTAATATCATCTTGTTTTTTGGGCGTCAATTGCCTTATTAACTACCATTACCTCCAACTTGCTTGACTCATCAGGTATTGAACATTCTTTGAATTAATTAGTTATAATTGAATAAGTAATCAGCCGATTTGACCTAATTAATCATCATTGGTCCTCAATAAGGTCGGTTTGACGACCTCGGGTGAGTATTTAAGCCTCTGAATAGCTGTTGTTATATGAGTTGAACTCTAAAACGATATTAATAGAACATTTCTAGTACTTGACTTAAAAATATAATAAGTATTTATTGGAAAGTAATTTTGACTTTTATATTTCAAGTATATTTGAAATATTTTTTTATTTTTTTTTTACTTTTTAATTTTTTTTTTTGGACAAAAACAAGAAAGAAGGCTGATTCGAAAGAAAGTAACATTGAATAAATATCATAAGAACAAAACTTGAAAAATAAAATTGAAAAATCGTTGACAATAAACTCGAAAAAAAGAAAAAGCTTCGTAATCAAAACTTCAGAGCAAAAAACCAAACAGAAAAATTATAATGTACCTATTGAAGCTTTGTTTCTTAGTGGGAGTGTTGTATGTGGTGATGGGGCAAAGCATGAAGATGGAGAAAATGGGTTTCGGTGATATAAAAGTGAAGTTAATGAGTGAAACTGGAGTAATAATGGTTTACCGAAAGTTACCGAAGAGAATGTCACCACCACCGTCTGACACCACCACTTCAATGAGTAATGGCAACACCAACGTCACAGCTTCGATGGTCACTCAAGGTCCTCTTATGACCCCGAAGACGATGGAAAAGTCACAAACCGCTGTGGTTGAGATAGGTCTAAAGAGCCTACAACGCTTTGATGGTGGTGAAGGAGGGGATAAGATGACCTTAACAGAGTGCAAGACCTCTGGGGGAGGTATGATGGGGGCGTGTAGAGCCATGACGTGTGTCTTCGGTGACAGCGTGGACGTTGAAATCCACCTCTGTCCCAGGATGATGCCTTCTGCTGAAGGTGGGTTGATAGGTTGGATTGTTCGATTGTATCTGTTAGTGTGGGTTGGTTGTTTGTTTGTATTTGTTAATGTGGGTTGGTTGGTTGTTTGTATTTGTTAGTCTGGGTTGGTTGGTTGTTTGTATTTGTTAGTGTGGGTTGGTTGTTTGTTTGTATTTGTTAGTGTGGGTTGGTTGGTTGTTTGTATTTGTTAGTGTGGGTTGGTTGGTTGTTTGTATTTGTTAATGTGGGTTGGTTGGTTGTTTGTATTTGTTAATGTGGGTTGGTTGGTTGTTTGTATTTGTTAGTGTGGGTTGGTTGTTTGTTTGTATTTGTTAGTGTGGGTTGGTTGGTTGTTTGTATTTGTTAGTGTGGGTTGTTTGTTTGTATTTGTTAATGTGGGTTGGTTGTTTGTTTGTATTTGTTAATGTGGGTTGGTTGTTTGTTTGTATTTGTTAGTGTGGGTTGGTTGTTTGTTTGTATTTGTTAGTGTGGGTTGGTTGGTTGTTTGTATTTGTTAGTGTGGGTTGGTTGGTTGTTTGTATTTGTTAGTGTGGGTTGGTTGGTTGTTTGTATTTGTTAGTGTGGGTTGGTTGTTTGTTTGTATTTGTTAGTGTGGGTTGGTTGTTTGTTTGTATTTGTTAATGTGGGTTGGTTGGTTGTTTGTATTTATTAGTGTGGGTTGGTTGTTTGTATTTGTTAGTGTTGGTTGGTTGGTTGTTTGTATTTGTTAGTGTGGGTTGGTTGTTTGTTTGTATTTGTTAATGTGGGTTGGTTGGTTGTTTGTATTTGTTAATGTGGGTTGGTTGGTTGGTTGTATTTGTTAGTCTGGGTTGGTTGGTTGGTTGTATTTGTTAGTGTGGGTTGGTTGGTTGTTTGTATTTGTTAGTGTGGGTTGGTTGTTTGTTTGTATTTGTTAGTGTGGGTTGGTTGGTTGTTTGTATTTGTTAGTGTGGGTTGGTTGGTTGTTTGTATTTGTTAGTTTGGGTTGGTTGTTTGTTTGTATTTGTTAGTGTGGGTTGGTTGTTTGTATTTGTAAGGGTGGGTTGGTTGTTTGTTTGTATTTGTTAGTGTGGGTTGGTTGTTTGTATTTGTTAGTGTGGGTTGGTTGGTTGTTTGTATTTGTGTACTTGTTTGGGCTGTTTGGTGGGGTTGGTGTGGTGTGGGATTAGCTTGGGTTGGGTTGTGTGAAAGTGGATTTACGTTTGTGTAGGGTTGCGTTAAAGTCGGTTTTTTGGGTGGGTGTTGGGCTGCCTTATGCTGGGTTTGTTGGTTAATTTGGGTTTTACCTTGGACTACATCACGACAGGCTTATTTGACAAATATTATAAACAAAAACATTATCGCTAGCAATACAGCCCTTATAGCAACAACCACCATAGCAACAACCACCATACCAACAACCACCATGGCAACAACTAGCATAACAACAACCACAACCTTTCCAAACTATTTTAACTTCTTTTATTTATTTTTCCCGTTTTTTTTCTGCACTTTTATCCCGACCAAGTTTTCATTTAGTCTATCACTCTTTCATACAGCTTGCAACAAATTACCAAAGAAATACGATTATTATTATAGTGGCAGCAACCCTTCCAACTTTTTTCATTCACACGGTTCTCATCCCTTCTTCATAACCTCCCCCACTTCCCTCAGCCTTCTAATCCCCAATTCCCACAACACCCCCGAAACCCCAAAAAAAGTCCCAAAAATCAAAAAAATTTGCAAAACTCCAAGAAAAACCTCAAAAAACTCTCAAAATCTCCCAGGTTTTCTGCTCTTGAAGATGAAGATCGACCCGTACGTCTGGTGTAACCATAAAAACCAAAGCAGCTGTCCTAGCAGCGAGTTGATGTTTACAGCTGAGGTGCTGTTGCCGGTTGGCCTCAACATCAGCAAGCTGGAAGGACAGCAAAAGATGGCGAGTAGCAACGGTAGTGAAGCAATAGACGTCCTTGCCTACAGGATTGGATCAAATACTGCCAGATTTTATGTCTACTCGAAGGTTGGGGGGGGGGGATTGGATGGGTGGAATAGCTTTCATGGGTGAAGATTTTGGCTGACGAAGAAGGAACCTAGAGTTTTGATGAATGGGGGTTGATAGATGGGGGTTCGGTAAAAATATGTTGAAAAAACTGAAAAATAATGAAAAAAATAATGAAAATGAATCGGGCTGACTCCACCCAAGCCTTCATCCAACTCCAAATCAATTCTTCTCTATTTCCAATTTAATACTTTTTTCCGCATTCCATTTTCCTTGAGGTACGGGCCCATGCTAATCTTTTGACCTCATTGGTATGATCACCAAAGGCGCAAAAAGCTGACGAGTTTGTGTTTTTTCTTACGAAAATGCCCGAGGAAGAAATATAAATATTGTTTTATTGTACTTGAAAACTTTTACTCTTTGTTCTCAATTTATCTCTTTTTCTTGTTTTTAGAGCTTTTTACTTCTCAACATTTTTTTAAATTATTTTGTCAGAATGACTTTTATGCAGACTTCTCTCTCCCAAACGATCCCTTTCATTACAAACCACGCCTTCAGTACAAAACAAAGCCATACTCTCAGTATAAAACATAGTTACACCACTCAGTATCAAACTGAATCTTTCAGTACAAAACAAAACCACACCCCTCAGTGAAAAAAAACTACAACTTTAATCTTTCGAACAGTGTTAATCAGCGCTATAAAAATGCTTCGATTAGATTAGATTATTCAAACCCTTTTCTAGTTCATGGAGCACGGACAGGAGCAAGACTTGAGGGCAGACGTGTCCCTGCCCAAGCCTAACCAGGCTCATTTGACTCTCAAAATGGCCCATGAAGTGGCTGCTCAAAACACTTCTGTGGAATTCCACCTTGCCATCGACCCTGGATTCGATATAGCCAAGTTCTTCAAGCTTCCTGGTAATCTAGCGACCGCTGCCAAGACAGCCGTTGTCAACTTGCTGTTGGTGTTTGTGGCTGTGGCGTGCGTGTGGTAAATAGCTGGTGATTTCTGGTGTTTGTGGTTGTTGGTGGCTTTGGTTGTTGGTGGCTGTTGTTGTTGGTGCTTGTTGTTGTTGGTGGTTGTTGCTGGTGGTTGTTGTTGTTGATGGTTTTTGTTGGTGGTGGCTGTTGTTGTTGGTGGCTGTTTTCAAGTAGCTGTAAGTTGGCTGTCTATTGGTGGCTGTTGATGAAAGAAGCTTTTTGAAAACTTTGAAACGACATTCACATTAGTAGCAACACTTACTAACTTCACTAATCAATTCTATCTATTGGCAATCAAAGAGTAAATTACCAGGTTTTTGTTCGAGCATATTTGTTTGTGTTTTAGAGTTTTTGATTTTTTGCAACAAACAAGATTCTTGCCATCAAATGCATTTCCACACAACAGCTTGTCTCAGCAGCATATTAATATTTGGGCTTTTTGAAGTTTTTTTTCAAAATATAATTCGCGTTCGTTTTACAATAATTGAGATGGATAAATATCGATATGATTCCGAATAATTATTCAAGTTTACATTTTTTTTATAGTCTTCCTTAGATCAAGTTCAGACATACGCTGGAAATGTTACAAAAACACGGCGAATAGTCGAACTAAAAAAGAAAACATTGAAATATACGAGAATAGAATGTTATCAGTCATAAAAGTCGGCATTGAGCCTATGAAATGAACAAATCGCGAGAAAAAGTTGAAAAAATAGTAAACACAATGAAACATTAATTTAAAACAATAAATCAATTAAAAAATTTTTATTGGTTTCAGTTCAAGAGTGAACAACGCCATAGAAAACATTTTGAAACATTTATTTGATAGAAATATTTTCGTCACTTCTTATAACCATTCTATGTGTATCCATCCAAACCACAGTTCTGGGCCGCGGTGGGCTGTGTTGAGTTTATGTTGCTTAATTACTAAATAGTTATTTCGAAATAAATTATCAAACATTTTTTCGATATTTTTTATTCAGCACACGAAAAGATCATTCAATGTTCACGTTTCAAAAGTTAAAAAATAAAATTGCATCCGGAGTTTTCTGTAAAATTTATTGAAAAAATTTATACATCCTTGATTAAAACCCAACTAAACTTATTTTATTTTCATTTACTGAGAAAATTTTCAAAATCTTTGATGAATAATTCAAACACCGTAATTTATTTTTAATATTATATTCACCATAGGTCTGAAAAACACAATTCGACATGTCGCTGGGCGATAGCTTAAGTGCGAGTCATTAGAGAGAAATAATTATTAGTTGTATACTAAATTAATAAAATAACATGACAAATAAAAGGGACGAAAGTAAAGAAGAATTGCAGTATGATGACACAAATGAATCTGATGACGACGTTAGCAACAAAAAAGACGCAGGGAAGAACGAAACTAAGTCAAAAAAACACGAAGATGAAGTTGAAAACGATGGTTTTTTAGTAGACAGCGGAAATTTTGCAGTGGTGCTTGGATTAAGGGCACAGAAACAAGACTCGGTGAAGCGGTCGCTACCAAACTGGCTGAAGAACCCTCAGTTGATCCCTGCCAGCATTGCCAATAACAAGACACCATTCAAAGACTTCAAGCATATTCTCGGTAAACCTATCCTTAAAACCCTCAAGGCCAACAACTTCTTCGAACTGTTTCCTGGTTAGAAAATCTGATCTAATCAAAAAATTTGTATAGCGCCTATGCAGAGCGCTCATGCTTTACCTTCACTAGTTGCTTTTAAAGTTTAATTTATCGAAGACATCAAACATCTGTTGGCTAATTTGTTTTCTCCATATCTCAAAAAAAAATCTACCATATCCTAGTCACTTTTCAAATGTTTCTCTACACGATTAAACAATCTTCAATTCATTGCTTTTCAACCCTCTTCAAGTTCAGAGTGTGTTGTTGAGGGAGTTGTTGGTGTCGAGCAGTTGTCTGAGCGGCATATGCATGCCGGGAGGCCTTCCAGGCAACGACATCTGCTGCTCCGCACCCACAGGCAGTGGCAAGACTCTTGCTTTTGTCCTTCCCATCATGCAGGTGCTGGTGCTTGAAGGGATGGTTTCGTTTAAATTTTAAAAATAAAAATCATTTTTTAGAGATTCACAATTTTTTTAATTTGTAAATTTAATTTAATTTAATTAAATATTCATGTTAACAACTTAAACAAGAACAATTATGGTTTTATTTTTATAAATTTCACTCTCCAAGTCATTAAAAGTCATCAGTCATCAATAATAATTTTAATGTTTATTGATTGATTAATCAATCCTTTTATGATTCGACTAATGAATTAATTTAAAAAAAATTAGTTTCTTTAATTAATTTTTTAATGTTTCCAATGTATCCAGATGTTGAGCACATGTTCATTGTCGTTGGTGCGTTGTTTGGTGGTGGTTCCAGTGGTTGAGTTGGCCACTCAAGTCTTCAAGGTTTTCCAACTCTTTAGCCAGAATACCCATCTCAAGGTAGGTAGAAGAGTAGGAGGAGGAGGTGGAAGAGGAGGAGGAGGAGGAGGAGGAGGAGGAGGAGGAGGAGGAGAAGAATTAAGGCTAAATGTGGTGGAAAATAGTATATAATTTCAATAATATTTTTTTATTTATCTTTTTCTCTTATTTGTTTATTTATTTATATGCTACAACAGATAGGATTAGCGAATGGTTTGAAGCAGTTTGCAGTGGAACAGCGCAGTCTCGTGGGCAAAAAAAGGTGGTGAATTGAGTCGTCTACTTACCCACCTAATCTAATCAAGAAATCTGTGTTAACTCACCACTACTCTTTTATTCTCCCATCTTCATCACATTCCATTCCACCCTCGTCTTCGTCAGTCAGTTCCAATTCATCCACTCATTACCACGCAACCACATCATTCAACAATCAACCATCTTATCCATCAGCCTACCCACAACTCCACCTACCACTCATATTCTACCCACAACTCTACCTACCACTCATATTCTACCCACAACTCTACCTACCACTCATATTCTACCCACAACTCTACCTACCACTCATATTCTACCCACAACTCTACCTACCTACCTACCTACCCACCTACCTACCTACCTACCTACCTACCTACCTACCTACCCACCTACCTACCTACCTACCTACCTACCTACCTACCTACCTACCTACCTACCTACCTACCTACCTACCTACCTACCTACCTGCCTTTCTACCTACCTACCTACCTACCTACCTACCTACCTACCTATCTACCTACCTACCTACCTACCTACCTACCTACCTACCTACCTACCTACCTACCTACCTACCTACCTACCTACCTACCTATCTACCTACCTACCTACCTACCTACCTACCTACCTACCTACCTACCTACCTACCTACCTACCTACCTACCTACCTACCTACCTACCTACCTACCTACCTACCTACCTACCTACCTACCTACCTACCTACCTACCTACCTACCTACCTACCTACCTACCTACCTACCTACCTACCACCACCCATCCACCACCCATCCACCACTCTACCCACTATTCATCTACCACCCTACCCACCACCTATCTACCACCCACTAGAGGGAAATACGTGAGCAAAGTGGATGTGGTGGTGTGCACTCCAGGGAGGCTGGTAGACCACCTCCAATTTACCCCTGGATTTAACCTCTCCCACCTTCGCTTCCTGGTTAGCTTGCTTGTACCTGTCTGTTTGCAACTCTGTGTTTTTATATATTTTTATATGTTTCATTGTATCTTTGTATTTATTTTTTTTCTTCATATCTGTTTGTATTTATTTTTTTTTCTTCATATCAGTTTGTATTTGTTTTGTATCTCCATATCTGTTTGTATTTATTCTGTGTCTATGTGTCTGTTTTCATCTGGTTTGTATCTTTGTATCTGTTTGGTCGTCTTTTTTGTATTTTTTCATTTGTTGATTTTTATTTTTTTTATATAATTTATCATTCTTTATCATTTATTTCACAATCATTCGATATTTCATTAATTTATCTATTTGTCCTTTCATGCATGCATGCATGCATCCATCCATTCATGCACACAGGTGATAGATGAGGTGGATCGGATGATGGATGAAGTACAACATGATTGGCTACAGCTGCTCGATCGAAACATAGCCAATCAACAACCAGCCAATCAGCTTTCTCCCTTGATGATCGACGAAGAAGAAGGCAAAGGTGGTTCATCTGATGAGATGGAAAGAAGAATCGCCTTCATGAAAAAGAAAGAAAGAATAAAAGAATTAGTGACGTCATCGCCATCATTATCGTCATCTCTCGTGTACGACCACTTCAGCCTCTTTGGCCACACCGACCACCACCACCGCGCCACAGTGGCGTCAGTGCAACAGCAGCCACAGCCACACGTGCAGAAGCTCCTTTTTTCAGCTACCTTGTCGCATAACCCTGAAAAGCTGCAATTGCTGAAGCTGCACCATCCCAAGCTTTTCACGTCGGTGGTGGCTGTTAGGGGGAAGGATGGAGTGAAAAAAGGAGTGAAAGATGGAGTGAAGGGAGAAATGAAAGATGGAGTGAAGGGAGAAATGAAAGATGGAATGAAGATGGTGGATGATGGGGAAAAGAAAAGAGCGAAGGAGAAGAAAGGGGCGAAAGATGGAGAGAAAGAAAAGGAAGAAGTGAGGGATGTGGGTGAAAAAAAGAAAGATGAAGGAATAAAGGAAAAGTTTCTTAAACGGAAGTTGAACGCAAAGGATAAGGAGGAAGAAGAGGATGGTGAGGATGAGGCTGAAGCTGGTAGTCATGGTAATGACGACGGACCACCAGCCAAGAAAGCCTGTGCGGATGGAGATGAATTGAGTGAGTGTTTGTTTATATGGTGTCAATTTCTTTTTTTGTTTTTGCCTTTAATTTTTTCAACTTTAGATTCAATTTTTTATATGAATTTATTTTAGTTTTTTAGTTACAATTAAACTAAAAATCATTAATTATTTATAATAATTTTAAATGTTCAAATTTATTTTCATCACAGATGATAAATCCTCGCGTAATGAGTTTCTAGGAAAATATGTCACACCTCCTGATCTGACGGTGAGTGGTGATTTTGGCAACAGAAACTTTACCACAATAACGAAAAAGCATCAACAATACCCCAAAACAACACCCCATCAACATCACTCCATCAACAACAACCGACACCACACAACAACACCCCATCAATAATAACCAACATCCCACAACCCATCACAACAAAAAAACCCAACTAACAACATTCCACAACCCACCACAACAACAACATCCCACAACCCACCACAACAAAAAAACCCAACTAACAACATTCCACAACCCACCACAACAACAACATCCCACAACCCATCACAACAAAAAAACCCAACTAACAACATTCCACAACCCACCACAACAACAACATCCCACAACCCACCACAACAACAACATCCCACAACCCACCACAACAACAACACCCAACTAACAACTCCCCACTTTCTTAGGAAAGCTTCATAGAGGCAGACGCTTCGAGGAAGCCACTGTTATTGTTGCACCTTCTCAAGTCTTTCCAATCCGTCGTCTGTTTCACCAACTCCGTCCAGACTGCCAAAAGGTGTGTCTATGTTTTTTTTGTCTGTTAATCATTTGTTAATCATTGATTCTTTGTTAGTTGTAATCATTGTAATCATCGCAATCACTTTAATCATTAATAGAGGTTACCAAAAGGTCTGTTTGTCTTTCTAGCGCTTTTTTGTTAGTCATTGCCTCTCTCCTTGATCATCCTTCCTTCTTCTCCTTACTCCTTCTTCTTCCTTCTTCCTCTTCCTTCTTCCTCTTCCTTCTTCCTCTTCCTTTTTCCTCTTTTTCTTCCTTCTTCTTCTTCCTTCTTCCTCTTCCTTCTTCCTTCTTCCTTCTTCTCTTTACTTCTTCTTCCTCTTCCTTCTTCCTCTTCTTCCTCTTCCTTCTTTCTCTTCTTCCTCTTCCTTCTTTCTCTTCTTCCTCTTCCTTCTTCCTCTTCCTTTTTCCTCTTCTTCCTCTTCCTTCTTCCTCTTCTTCCTCTTCCTTCTTCCTCTTCTTCCTCTTCCTTCTATCTCTTCTTCCTCTTCCTTCTTCCTCTTCTTCCTCTTCCTTCTTCCTCTTCCTTTTTTCTCTTCTTCCTCTTCCTTCTTCCTCTTCTTCCTCTTCCTTCTTCCTCTTTCTTCTTTCTCTTCTTCCTCTTCCTTCTTCCTCTTCCTTTTTCCTCTTCTTCCTCTTCCTTCTTCCTCTTCTTCCTCTTCCTTCTTCCTCTTCCTTCTTCCTCTTCTTCCTCTTCCTTCTTCCTCTTCTTCCTCTTCCTTCTATCTCTTCTTCCTCTTCCTTCTTCCTCTTCTTCCTCTTCCTTCTTTCTTTTCCTTCTTTCTCTTCTTCCTCTTCCTTCTTTCTCTTCTTCCTCTTCCTTCTTTTTCTTCCTTCTTTCTCTTCTTCCTCTTCCTTCTTTCTCTTCCTTCTTTCTCTTCTTCCTCTTCCTTCTTTCTCTTCTTACCATTCTTTCCTTTTCAATCGCTTTCCTCTTCTTTTTCGACTCCTCTGATCTTGTCCTTTTCACTTTCACTCCCAGATTCTTTCATCTTTCCATTTCCACCATACTTTCACCCACTTTCACCCTTTTCAACTTTAACCATTCCTTCTTTTCCACCTTATTATACCACCTTATAACTCTCTCTTATCGCTCACTCCAAAGCCCGCTCTATAACCCTTTTTTTCTACCCCCACCAGACTGAACGCTTTGATGGTGTTGATGGGGGTGGGATCAAGGGAGTTTTCTTCTTCCTTGCACATCAAGAGGAGAGCCAGAACCATCCAAGCCTTCAACAACCACAAGACCTCGCTGTGGGTGGGATGGTGGGGTGGTGGGTGGGTTGGTGGGTGGGTGGGTTGGTGGGTGGGTGGGTTGGTGGGTGGGATGGTGGAGTTGGGAAGGGTGATTGATTGTTGGATGGATAGTATGGATTGGGAAGAGGATTTATTACTGAATGATGGGAGGGTTGTTGGGAGATTGTTGGAAGTTTGTTTTTGTTGTTGTTTTTGCTGCTGTTGTTGTGGCTGTTGTTGTGGTTATTGTTGTTGTTCATATTATTGTTGTTCTTTCTTGTTATTTTGTGGTTACTTCCATGGGTGGATGATGGACCCTTAGCAATTGAAAGCTGCAAAGGTACCGCAATCACCAATTCTCATCACATTCATCACTTTTCATTATTTTTCACTACTAAAACCACCTCCCACCACAGAATCATCGCTTCAGACGCCATGTCACGTGGTCTAGACCTGGAACACGTGGATTGCGTCATCTCTTACAACACCCCTTCCTCCTTCAAGACCTATATCCACCGGTCAGCCGTTCTTTGTTTCTATGAATAATTTTTATATGAGTAGTTAAAAATTTTTGTTTAATAAAAAGTTTAGGTGGCCTCGAAACTCTACGGGGTTAACGCCACTATTATAATCTTCATATTTGTATTGTATTGTATTGTACTGTATTGTTAGATGTGTAACATCTGAAATGCTTTTGAATTTATTTTATGGCATCGTTTTTTATTTTTTTGTATTTTACTTTATTTTATTGTTTTTTATTTTATTGTACTTCATTGTTTTGTATTGTACTGCATCTTATCGTATTGTACTGCATTGTATTATGTTTGATTGTTTCTAATTCTCTTACAATGTAATCATTTCACACCTTCCACCCATCCGTCCGCAGGATAGGGAGGACAGCCAGGGCTGGAATGGCTGGGACTGCTGTTGCCTTGTTGGAAAAGAAGGAAGTTTGTTGTTGGTTTTGGGTTTGATGGATTTTGTTGTAGATATTAGTGTTGGGTGTGGATTGATGGTGGTGTGGATTTTCTCGCTTTAGCGTTTTACTTAATTAATCTCACTGATGTTATCATTTTTTTTTCAATTCTCACTTATAACATATTATAGTTATTATTATTAGTATTATTAATTTGTTTAAATTCTTTTTTTTCAATCATTATTTTTTTTTTATTCCCATCATTATTATTTTTATTTATTTATTTTATTTTTATTTTTTTTAATATTTTTTATATCATCATCATCATCATCATCATCATCATCATCATCATCATCATCATTATCATTTCTACTACATTCTCATAATTTCCGACAGATCTTCCACTTCAAGAAGATAATGCGGCAGTCAGGGAGGCCTGCGGTGAAGGAGACCAAGGTCAACGGCTGTCTGGTCGAACAGTTCAAACCAGCCCTCCAAGAAGCTTTCAAAAAATTGCCCTACGTCGTCCATCAGCGGAAGAATAAAATTGTGAAAAAGAAGAAAAAATAGTTTAAGAATGTTGTTAAAAAGTGTTTTAGAAATAATTTTTAAAGTAATTCGAAATGATTATTCAATTTGATTAGTTGAAATTGTTTGAAGTTTAATAAAAAAGAAACTATTAAATTTTTCATAATTTTTTTTATACTTAACTCTTCTAAAAAGTTACGATCAGTTTCACTTTTAGACGTCAAACTGCAAGTCGAAGTGTTTCCGGTTTCGCAAAAGCGTGTACAGCTGTTACATTAACTTCAAATGTACTACTTTCATTACTTATTTAAAAGTTAAGTTTCAAAATTTAGTTATAAATAAGTTCATTCATCTAAGAGTTATAGTTTTTGCTGATTGAAAAGATTTTGAAGAGATTTTTTAAAAATTGCTAGATCCGCCATTTTCTCGTTTGAAATACAGACATTGCAGTGAAATCGTCAACCAACGCCTACATAAAGACTTTTTGCCAAATTACTCAACAAGAAAGTAAACAAGTGTTGAAAGGCATTGCAAAAAATGGTGGAATCCAGACGGACTTAGTTGTAAAGTTGAGAAATTGCTGTAGAAGAAAAAGACATTGGTGTAAAATCGTCGGCCAATCGGCTACAAGTTTGCGAACTAAAAAAAAGAAAATGAGCAAGTGTTGAAAGCGTTGCAAAAAATTGTGGTACCCAGACATACTTTCCTGGGATTATGAGGAATGGCTGAAAAGAAAAATAAAAGAAGAAAAGAAATAACTCTCCAATAGTTACATTATGTTGTTTTAAGATATGCTTCAATTTTCAACTTTTAAGACTCATTAATATGATTTAATAGACAGTTTGTTCTTGAATTTCTTACAACCTTTCCACAGTCCAGTTTTGGTTAATTTGATATAACACTCTTCAATAGACATTCAATATAAACTATGACTTAATTCTAAACTTGAGATTCATAAACTTGAATCTGTAATCAGTTTTTGATTTTTTGCAACAATTGACAGTTCTTATGACATTCAGTTATTTTTGATTTTAATTTTTCTTTCATTTTGATCCATCACCATGTGTCATTTCCAGCGTTCGTCTGCATTTGCTTCAATAAAGACTATAAAAAAAATTATTAGTTTCACTTTTAGACGTCAAAGTCTGCAAATCGTGAAGGTTCTTGAATGCACTTCAAAGGCGAAGATCGTTAATTAAAAAACATTTTAAAAATATTTTTTCATAAAATGGCTTCAAAATATTCGCAACTGGTGATCGAAGCCGCCAGAAAACAGACGGCAACCATGATTTTCCTGCACGGATCAGGTGGTTCTGGTTCTAGTGTCAAAGACTGGATTGAGGCAATTCTTGGAAAATATCTTTCGTTTGCCCACATTAAACTTATTTTCCCGTCCGCCCCTGTTCAGTTAGTTTTTTCTTTTAATAGGGACTGCTTACAAATGCATTGATCAGATCAGATCACCACATGTTCTTATTATTTCCCTCTTTTTTTGCTCAGAGTTTTCTTCCGCTTTTGACACTGTTGAATACTCCTTACTAATTCAGCAACTTGAAACTTCTTTTGGAATTTCTGGCTCTTGTCTTAAATGGATTTTTTCTTACTTCTCCAACAGGAGCTCTGTAGTTTTTAAAAACAACTTTCATTCTACTTCTTCTTCTTTCCCATTTGGTGTTTCTCAGGGTTCTGTTCTTGGTTCTCTTCTTTTTATTCTTTATACTTCTGAACTCTCAAGAATTATTTCATCATTTTCCCTCCAAAGTTAACTTTATGCTGATGACTCTTACATTTTTACTTAATTTCCTAAATATAAATTATCTTCTACTATCTCTACAAGTTTTTCTTGTATTGGTATAATAATCTCTTCAAGTGATTCTATCTTCCTCAAACTCAATCCTCCGAAATTTGATCTTATTTATTTTAGCAAGTCTCCTAGATTTATTGAATCTCTTCCTTCAATTAATATTTCATCTAACCTTTCACTCGCCCCTTCTTCCACCATTCATAGTTTAGGTTTCACCTAAACTCTTCACTTTCTCTCATACTACAAATAAAATCTGTAGCTAAAGAATCTTTCTTTTTATCTTCGTCGTATTAAGCAACTCAAACTTTGCATAGACAATCCAACCCTTAAACTACTAGTTTCTTCGCTTATTTCCCTTTTTGATTATTGTAACATTTCATACTATGGACTCCCAAAGACCACGCTACACCATCTCACCAAAGCTTTTAATAGCGCTGCCCGCTTAGTTTCTGGCAATCATGAATTCTCTTGTCTAACTCTTACCCTTATCTCTTTACACTGGTTGCCTTTTAAAAAAGATCAGTTATCAAAATCCGCACTCTCATGTTTAAAATAAAAAATAATCACTCAACTATTTACTTAGCTGACCTTTCTAAGTTGCCTCCTCGTAAAGAACTGAGATCTATTTATTCTTATTTTTTAAAGATACCTTCTAATATTACTTATGTCAAATCTGCACTTTCCTACTGTGGGCCCTTCTATGAAACTCCCTTCCCTCCAGCCTCATCCCTTTAACTCTTCTACTTTCCATTTGTAAAGCCCTTAAAACTTTTTTTAAACAGTTTGTAGCAGAGCGCTCTTAAATAGTGTTAAATCAGCGCTAGATAAATGATTTGATTAGATTATATTAGATCAGAATATTTTAGTTTATCGTTCGACTTGTAATCATTTCCTTTTTCTATTTTTCAATAACTTGCATCGTAGGCTTGTAATTTTTTTGTATTTTTTGAAGAAGAGTGTTTAATATTTTATAATAATAATATTAAACTATGATAATATTAAAACATAATATTAAATATCAAAATATTCATAAACATTGCACTTTCAGTTTTTGCTTGCTTTTAAATAACCCACACTATAATAATCAATTTATCGCAGCTTCATTTGTTAAAACATCTATATAGCGCTTGAAATACCGCTTAAAAGCGTTTAAATGTTAATTATTACCACCACAGGTATTATGAACCATACAAAATCGAACAGCCTGTGTGGTTTAACCGACCCAAGCTGAAGTTTGACTCGCCAGAGTATGCAGACTCTGTGGGCCAAGCATGTGTGAATGTGGAGCAGATTGTGAAACAGGAAGTGGAAAAGGGTGTACCCTTGAGCCGTATTATCATTGGTTAGTTTTTTAATGGATTAATGGGGTCTTGTTGATGAACAAATGGATTTTTTAATTTTAAATAATGAGGTTTTTAATGAATGAAACAGAAATCATGCATGAATTCTTAAGATTTTAATGAGTTTATAAAAGTTTTCGGAAGTTAATTAACGAGTGATTTTTTCAGAAATTTTTTAGATGATTATTCTCTTTGCATACACACGCACAAACACACACACACACACACACACACACACACACACACACACACACACACACACACACACACACACACACACACACACACACACACACACACACACACACACACACACACACACACACACACACACACACACACACACACACACACACACACACACACACACACACACACACACACACACACACACACACACACACACACACACACACACACACACACACACACACACACACACACACACACACACACACACACACACACACACACACACACACACACACACACACACACACACACACACACACACACACACACACACACACACACACACACACACACACACACACACACACACACACACACACACACACACACACACACACACACACACACACACACACACACACACACACACACACACACACACACACACACACACACACACACACACACACACACACACACACACACACACACACACACACACACACACACACACACACACACACACACACACACACACACACACACACACACACACACACACACACACACACACACACACACACACACACACACACACACACACACACACACACACACACACACACACACACACACACACACACACACACACACACACACACACACACACACACACACACACACACATACACACACACACACACACACACACACACACACACACACACACACACACACACACACACACACACACACACACACACACACACACACACACAGGAGGCTTTTCAATGGGAGGGGGTTTGGCATTTTATTGTGGTTTTTATGCCTTTCATGGCGTGGCTGGCATTTTTGCCTTGTCATCCTTCTTGAGCAAAAACTCCATTGTGCATCAGGTTTTTGTGTGTGTCTGCTTGTCTGGATGCGTATGTATGCATGTGTGTCTACGCAAATTAATTCTTAAATTTAAAAAAAAATGGTCACATTGTCAACAAATTAGATGCATTTAAAAACATTAAAATTATATGTAACAAATATAATTTTCTAAAAAAACATTCATAATTTCAGGCTTTGGCCGATAGAGCAAAGAAAGGCGATTCTTTGACACTTCCTCCGTTGTATCAGGCCCACGGAGACTTGGATGGCTTGATTCCGTTGGCGTGGGGAAAAGACACTTTTGCCAAGTTGAAGACTTTTGGCATAAATGGAAGTTTCAAGAACTATTCCAATCTAGATCATTCATTTGACGGAAGGGTTTTGAAGGAGTTGTTCGAATGGGTGGAACAAATTTTACCCGATAATTGAAGCCTTTTCTGAGTTGCTAGGTGTTAATCCAAATAGGGTTTCTTAATTGGTAAAAATCATTTGGGAAAGTAAAATTTTTTTTTCAATTTTAGAATTTTCTAAATTTTTTTGCATATTATTTGAAAATTTTCAGTCCAAGGAATAAAAAATGAGTTCACGGTTCTTTTGAATTAAAAATTTAACTTTGGTTAATTCGAATTTGATAATTAAAAAAAAAAATTCGAACATTTGAAACAGTTTATCACAAGGTTTTTTTGAAAAGTATGTTTTGAAAACTTTTAAAGAAAATTTTGTTTTATCTTTGCTGTAAATTTGTCCATCAATTCTGCTCTTCTCTCGACACATCTGTGCGTTCAATTTGACATTAATATTTACCTGTTTTTAGCATCTCATAGGTGATTTTTCAATTTACATAGTTTCAATAATTTGAGTAATTCAAATATGCCAAACCGTGAATTATTTACAAATCCCATAACGTGTTAATTTACTTCACTGCTATTTTGTTTTAGCTTCAAAATGATCACTCAATCAGAAACTCAATTTCTCCCCGATTGGTATGTTTTTTTTTTTTAAATCGAATATTTAAAAAAAATTTGTTTTGGAGCTTAGATCAGTTGTCAAACACTCTATAAACAAAAGATTCATTTACGTTTTTTCGGTGTTATTACTTTTTTGGGAAAAATGTTTTGAATTCTTAAATGATTTGTTTGTTTTAATAGAAGCAAATACTAAAGATGAAACAACTTTCCCATATTTTCCACTTTTAGAAATATAAAAAGTTACCAGAAGCACCAGAAATAATTTTTCGATAAAACAGAACATAATTCAGTTTCTATTGGATCATTTAATCAAATATTTTTTCAACATTTTCAGCAACTAATTCATTTTTGCAAAACATATTTTTATATTCACATAACACAAAGATGGTGTACAATGTAGGTATAAACATTATCTATGTCTTATTGTTCAAATCTTTCCACCCAACCCACCAGGAAGAGGAGCAAAAAGGATGGCGGAGGAGGGAATTCAGGTGACAATGCCAAGGGAGAGGTTAATTTACGACCGGGTGGTGGTTTCAACACTGTCAAGCTTAAACCCACCAAGGTGTGCCAGTGGCATTTTTTATATTCTTTTCCTTATTATTATCTTTTTCAACCAAACTTCACCCATTTGACCACCTCAACAATTTTATTTACACACCCACACTTTCAAAAATTTACCCACCAATTCAAAAAGTCATTGTCATTCACCCAAACCTCAAAAATCCAATCACCATTGTGCTCAAACCTCCCACACATATATCACCCAAACCCACTCCAAAGTTTTCTACCCAAACTCAATTCACTCAAACCCTTCCAAATCCCCTCACCCACCACCAACCTCCAAAAAGCCCCCCAAGTTGGTAGAGTATCAGTACGACCGCAAGGAACTGTTAGCACTCTACCCCGCACAGCTCACTTTCCCACCTGAACTGAACCACCTCCAGTCTGTATGTGTCTCCACACCCAATGAACCCCTTAACTTCAAACTCGAGGAGATGAACAACACCATCGAAAAAGTTTCCTTTTTCTTGTTTTCTTTTTTTCCAATTTAAATGAATTCTGTTTTAGTTTTTTTTTATTAATTTTTTGAATAAAAAAACTTATTTTATTTTTTCATTTCAGCATTAGAGTTCCGACCTTTTAATTTAATAAAAATTTATTTGAGTTTTCAACTTCAATAATAACAATAATAAATCTGCTTTATAAAGCGCCAAAGCAAGGAGCTGAGGCGCTTCAGTTGATATAAAAAGTTTTTTAAATAATTTTATTATTTTTATCATATTTATTCATCATTTATCTTAATTTATTTGCGGATTTTTCAACATTCATTTCAATATATATGATTTATACAACAGCCGTCATAAGTATGTTCCAATTGATTTAATTTCAACTATGAACTAAAGTGTGTCAATGCAAAATGCTTGCTCTTTCCACCTTCATCCATCCATTATACACTCCCATCCATCTATTCTACATCTCCATCCACCTATTCTACACCTCCATCCATCCATTCTATCCCTTTTTTTTTAATCGTTCCATCCACCATTTAACCCACCGCCTATCACCACACTCCAATTCACACCCATTGTCATTTATCACCACACTTGGTACGTCACCCATTCTAATCTTCCATTACCTTTTAATCACCACCACTTCACCACAACACTCATCAACCTTCTTTCATCAACTACCTCCATTCATCTCCACGCCATCAATTTACCAACCAAACACTCATTCACCCACCACACCACAGATACACCTTTCCACCCATCACACCACCGATACACCCCTCCACCCACCACACCACCGATACACCCTTCCACCCACCACACCACCCATACACCCTTCCACCCACCACACCACCCATACACCCTTCCACCCACCACACCACCCATACACCCTTCCACCTACCACACCACCCATACACCCCTCCACCCACCACACCACCGATACACCCTTCCACCCACCACACCACCCATACACCCTTCCACCCACCACACCACCCATACACCCTTCCACCCACCACACCGCCCATACACCCTTCCACCCATCACACCACTCATACACCCTTCCACCCACCACACCACCCATACACCCTTCCACCTACCACACCACCCATACACCCCTCCACCCACCACACCACCGATACACCCCTCCACCCACCACACCACCCATACACCCTTCCACCCACCACACCACCCATACACCCTTCCACCCATCACACCACCGATACACCCCTCCACCCACCACACCACCCATACACCCTTCCACCCACCACACCACCCATACACCCTTCCACCCATCACACCACCGAT
>OX387257.1:2440265-2445265 GCA_947562095.1 Branchellion lobata | reverse complement strand
GGAGGAGGAAGAGCAGGAGAAGGAAGGGGAGGAGAAGGAGGAGGAGGTGGAGGAGGAGGAGGAGGAGGAGGAGGAGGAGGAGGAGGAGGAGGAAGGGGAAGAGGTGAAGAGATGGAGAAAAAAGGATTGGTGGATGGGAAAGAAGGATTAGTAGGGGAAGGGGGAGAGGGGCTATTGGATATGGGTGGTGTGGGGGTGCCAAAGGGTTTGTTGATGGGGGGCAGTGTATGGTTCAGCGATCAACAGCAGGAACAACAACAACCCAAGGCCATCAACCACATAGACCTCGAACAACGACTACTCGAGCAACAACCAACAACAACTGAGCAACAACCAACAACTGAGCAACAACCAACAACAACTGAGCAACAAAAATCAAAGGCTAAAAGAGAAGAACAAAACAACAACAAGCAAAAACAACAACAACAGAATAACAAACAACAACAACAAAGTAACAAACAACACCAACAAAGTAACAAACAACAACAACAACAACAACAACAACAAAGTAACAAACAACAACAAGAAAAAGAAAAATTAAAAGAGGCGGAGGAAGAAAGACAGCGACAGTTACAAGAAGAAGGAAGAAGAGAAGAAGAAAGAATGAAAGCTGAACGACAAAAGAAGAAGAAAGAAGAAGAGGAGAGGAGGAAAGGGGATGGAGGGGAAGAGTGGACGGAAAAAGTGACGGAAAGCAAAGGAAAGAAAAAAAGCAAGAAGACGCAGAATAAAAAGCAGAAGCAAGCTCTTGGTTAGCGAGTATTGGGTTTTTTGAGTATTCGGTATTATGGTTATTTTTAAATTAATTATTTTAAGTTTTTTAATAATGTAATGCTGTTCGTCACAATCCTTCACACAACACACCACGCAACAACAAAAACACCAACACAACACCAACACAATCCTGACAACACCAACAAAACTCCGACACAGCCCTGACAACACCAACACAACTCCGACACAACCCTGACAACACCAACACAACTCCGACACAACCCTGACAACACCAACACAACTCCGACACAACCCTGACAACACCAACACAACCTTGATAAAACCAACACAACCCTGACAACACCAACACAACCTTGACAACACCACCACAACACCAACACAACCCTGACAACACCAACAAAACTCCGACACAACCCTGACAACACCAACACAACCCTGACAACACCAACACAACCCTGACAACACCAACACAACTCCGACTCAACTCTGACAACACAACTCCGACACAACCCTGACAACATCAACACAACCTTGATAAAACCAACACAACCCTGACAACACCAACACAACACCAACACAACACCAACACAACCTTGACAACACAACCACAACACCAACACAACCCTGACAACACCAACAAAACCCTTAAAAAACCAACACAACTCTGACAACACCAACACAACTCCGACACAACCCTGACAACACCAACACAACCCTGACAACACCAACACAACCCTGACAACACCAACACAACCCTGACAACACCAACACAACTCCAACACAACCCTGACAACACCAACACAACCCTGACAACACCAACACAAAACCAACACAACTCTGACAACACAACTCCGACACAACTCTGACAACACCAACACAATCCTGACAACACCAACATAACCTTGAAAACACCTACACAACCCTGACAACACCAACATAACCTTGACAACCAACAGTAACAACAACAATACTCCACTACACCTACTACCTTCTATCACCACCAACAATAGGCTCCGAGATAAGTGAGTTGGGTGCAGAGATGAGGGCATTTGAGGAGATGGCGAAGGTGACGGAAGAAAAAGGTCAACGAGCAGAAGTGTTGTTGGAGGAGCTAAAACGGAAGGAGGAAGAGCTTATGAGGCAGGCGGAAGAACTAAATTGGAAACAAGAAGAAGTAAACCGGATGAGGATTGAAAAAAAAGTGGAGGAAGAACGCAAAAGGGTGCAAGAGAGGAAGAGGATGGAGGAGGAGGAGGAGGAGGAGGAGGAGGAGGCGAAAGAACAACAATTGAAACTACAAAGGCTCCAGCAACTGCAACAACAACAAAAACTCTTGCAACAACAGCAACAGCAACAAAAAGTTCGGCAACAACATCAAGCAGCTCCGATACCCAAAAAGTCTCCCTGGTCTGCGCCAGAGAATGCTCCAAAAAACATCTCTGAAATACAATCCCTTGAACAACAGCAACGAAAACAACAACTTCTAATTGCTGCTGAACTAGAACGACAACAAAAACTTCAAAAAGAACAGCAACAAGCTGCTGCTGCTAAAAATAAAACTTGGAAAGCTGCTGTTGTGACGTTAGTTTACTTAGATTTGATTGGTTGCGGTGACACTGCCTCGTGCTGATTGGTTCTTTCACCAACCAATCACAACACAGACAACCAGCTCCCAAGTCTCTATTGGACATTCAGTTGGAACAAGCCAGCCAATTAAGTGACCTAGTGAGTGATTTGTTTTTTTTCCTTCGTCCATCAAAAGGAAAACATTTCTTTATCAAATACATGGGTATAATAATAGTAATTATTATTATTGTTTTTTTTTTTCAATTCTACCGTCCATCCATAACCCTACCCACCAGGCTTCTACACCACACGTTCCAGACCTCACTCCCGCCGCCACCTTCCACCCTCCACCAACCCCCCAACCTTTTTGGATTCCCAAGCCACAACCACCAACAGCCACAGCCACTCCCTGGGAAAGCCACCCTTCCACCACCAACCACAAGGCCCTCAATGAAAGCTCTTCAGAGTGAGATTAAATCATCATCATCATCATCATCATCATCATCATCATCATCATCATCATCTGATTCCACTTGTCTCAAGACGCCACCGAGCTCAGAAGACTGGATCTCCAGTTTTAATTGGGTTTCAGAACGTGAGATCACTGAATAATAAAGTGGAAGATGTGGTAGAATTAATTCAGGACTATAAAATGGATGTGATGTTTATGGCAGAAACATGGCATGACCTGGAGTCAATCAGCATAAGTAAGCTGCGAAGCCGGGGTCTTGTGGTCTTCGAGAAAGCAAGGCCAAGACTTCCCGAGTCAGTGAACACCCTGCTCACCAACCATGGAGGAGTGGCAGTGGCTTTCAACTCCATGCTCCGAGGAATGCTATTAAAGTTAACTTCAACTGCCAGTTTTGAGCATCTGTGTGTGAGAATAAGCTCAAGCTCCAAGTCAGTCATCGGATTGGTTGTTTATCGCACAGGTGCTGCTTCTTCATTGTTTTACAAGGAATTTGGAAACACCTTGGGTATTCTGGCCACATACAATGAAGAGGTTTCGATTCTGGGTGATTTCAATTTTCACTTGGAACAGTCTGACAACACAGATGCACAAACATTTCTCAACATTTTAAGGTCCCATGGTTTTGATTCGTCCACAAAGCAACCCACCCATAACCAAGGAGGATGGCTTGATGTGATAGCATCCAGAAAGAGTGTCAACATCAACTATATTGATAGTGGCATTTCTGATCACAAGCTGCTTTTGTGCAGTTGTGAGATGCTCAAACCACCTCCCATCTATCGACAGATCCAAATTAGACGTTGGAATTTTTTGGACACTGAAAAGTTTATTTCAGAACTAAAGCTGTCTCCGCTTTCAGCTGCCACAAGTCTTGATGTGGACTCAGCTTCTGACCTTTATAACTCCACTCTGTCAGGGATCCTTGACAAGATGATTCCTTTTAAGACCGTTAGAATACATGAAAGACCATCTGATCCATGGTTTGATCGGGAGTGTCGTACTTCGAAATGTCTAAAAAGGAGTTTAGAAAGGATCTACATGAGGACCAAGAGTGAGAATGATTTTGCCGCATGGATGGGTCAGAAGAAACTCTACAAAAGACTGTGTAGACACAAGCGTAGAGATTACTGGAATAATAAACTCAGTGATCCAAAAAACAAAACGGCTAACATTTGGAGCCACATTAATAGTGTCTCTGGTCGAGGAAAGAGATCTTCTGTTGACGGAATTCAGCCTGTTGAATTCCAATCTTTTTTGTTGAAAAAAGTTGAGTCAGCGAGGAACTCAATCCGAGCCAGAGAAAACCCCATTTATTTAGCTTATACACAAGAAGGCGGTCTCAGTAGGCTCCAGGATGTGGATGAGGATGAGCTTCTCAAGGCTATTCAGAGGCTTCCCAATAAACAGTGTGCGTCTGATCCAATACCCATTTGGCTTTAGAAAAAGATTTCAGGAATGATTTTACCTTTTGTAAAAAGTATGGTCAATCAGTCTTTTTCTGAGGGAATTGTGCCAAAGTCTTGGAAATCGGCTCAGATTACACCACTGTTGAAAAGCCTAGTCTTGATCACAACGTTGCTTCATCCTACAGACCCATCTCTAATCTGCCTGTTTCGTCCAAGCTCTCAGAAAGGCTTGTTCTCAACAGAGTCATGAGCTATTTAAATAATTCAAATCTTCTCCCCAACCACCAATCAGCTTACCGTCGTCATCATTCCACTGAAACGGCTGTCACAAAAGTGTATTTAGACATTCTTGGTGCAGCCGATGATGGTAAGCTCTCTCTCCTTATACTGTTAGACTTGTCAGCTGCCTTTGACTTAGTTGATCACAGTATTTTGTTAAAACGGCTAGAAAGCACATATGGTTTTGATGGTCTCACACTGGAATGGTTCAAAAATTATTTGAGTGACAGATCCTTCAATGTACGCCGCAGTGGGACAAAATCGGAATTTGTTGACTCTTCAGTGGGTGTCCCACAAGGATCTGTTTTTGGACCATTGTTGTTTTCTCTATACACTGGAGACCTTGAAAGAATAGTTTTGAAATACAAGCTGGGATTTCATCAATATGCCGATGACACTCAAATATATGGCCACTGCAATAATGAAGGCACAGAAGAATTTGCAGATAAGAGTGAGTGTGTAGATGAAATCGCATCTTGGATGGGAGCCATTTGTCTCAAGCTCAACAGTGAGAAGACTGGGGTGATCTGGTTCTCTTCTCG
>OX387257.1:2340265-2437765 GCA_947562095.1 Branchellion lobata | reverse complement strand
CTCATCCACTCATCCACCCATTCATTAACTCATCCATTCATCCACACATTCATTAACTCATTCACTCATTTACCCATTCATTTATTCATCCACTCATCCATCTATCCATTTACTCATCCACTCATCCACCTATCCATTTACTCATCCACTTATTCGTTAATTCATCCACCCATCCACCCATTTATTCGCCCTTTTACTCAATTGTTCACAAACCGTCTGGTCATTCTTTTATTCCCTCATCCATCCACTCACCCGCCCATCCCTCCAGTGCCTTCCCTCATTGAGATAATGAATAACGTCACTGAACAAGATGAAGTGAGTGATGTTTTTTTTTGCATCACTTTCGCTTTTACCACACTGTTACTACATAACGACTACACCACCACCATAGAAACCACAACAAAGCATTCGCACCACCATCATACCACAACATCACCATACCAACCACACCCTCACCATAACCATAGTAAACACACCAAAACACCAACACCCTAACAACAATCACACCACCACCATAGCAACCAAACTAAAAAACCATCACTATAGCAACCACACCACCACCATAGTAACCACACCACCACCGTCACCATAGCAACCACTTCACATTTTCACCATAGCAACCACACCACCACCACCACCACCACCACCACCACCACCACCACAGGCAGAGCAGTACATATTCGGCTTCTTGGGCCAGTCAAAGACAGTCAAAAACTTCGCCAAGCAATTTCTCCCTAAGCGCGATGAGTTCAAGACGGCCGAGGTGGGTGGATGAGGGGGGTGAATGGGGTATTGAAGGTGAGTGATTGGGTGGTTGGGTGACCGGATGGACAAGGGATTGGGGGGTTGAAAGGTTGAAAGGTTGAAAGGTCAATTGGAGAGAAGGGGTGAAGAGATGGGTGGGTGGATGAGTGGGAGGGTGATTATATGGGGGTTTAATTTGATGAGCGAGAAATGAATGGGTTGGTAAGTAGATTTAATTGAATTTAAATTCATCAAATTAATTCATCTAATACCAACCTTTATTAAATAATGACTCATCAAATTACCTTAATTAAATAATAACTCATCAAATTACCTTAATTAAATAATAACCTAAATAAAATAAAATTTAATTAAATAATAACCCATATCAAATTAATTACCCAATTAAAAGTGAACCCCACGTTGACCCCACAGAAGAGCAACAAGGATCAAAATGCGGAGGTGATAAGCGATAATGTGTACGTGAAGAAGAAGGAAGTGGACGTGATAGTGACCACCAAAAAGGCTGCCATGGAAACCAAGAATGGTGGCGGCAGTGGTGGTGGGGGTAAGAAGGGGCGCAAGAAGATGCAGCGGCTTGACCCAAGAGTGCTCGGCTTTACAGTGCATGCAGATGCCACAAGAACCAACATTGGGGAAATTGATATGGTGCCCCCTGTTCACAAGAAGTGATGGTGGTGGTGGTGGTGGTGGTGGTGGTGAAGTGATGTTGGTGTGGTGGTGGTGAAGTGATGGTGGTGTGGTGGTGGTGGTGAAGTGATGGTGGTGTGGTGGTGGTGGTGAGGTGGTGCTGGTGTAGTAATGGTGGTGTGGTGGTGGTGAAGTGATGGTGGTGGGGTGGTGGTGAAGTGATGGGGTTGTAGTGATGGTGGTGTGGTGGTGGTGGCGAAGTGATGGTGGTGTGGTGGTGGTGGTGAGGTGATGGTGGTGTGGTGGTGGTGGTGGTGAAGTGATGTTGGTGTGGTGGTGGTGAAGTGATGGTGGTGTGGTGGTGCTGGTGTAGTAATGGTGGTGTGGTGGTGGTGAAGTGATGGTGAAGTGATGGCCGTGTAGTGGTGGTGAAGGGATGGTGGTGTGGTGGTGGTGGTGAAAGAATGGTGGTGTGGTGGTCGTGGTGAAGTGATGGTGGTGTGGTGGTGGTAGTGATGGTGGTGTGGTGGTGGTGAAGTGATGGTGAAGTGATGGTGGTGTGGTGGTGGTAGTGTAGTGATGGTGGTTGTGGTGAGGTGTTGTTGGTGGTTGTGGTGGGGTGTTGTTGGTTGTTGCGGTGAGGTGTTGTTGGTGGTTGTGGTGAGGTGTTGTTGGTGGTTGTGGTGGGGTGTTGTTGGTTGTTGCGGTGAGGTGTTGTTGGTGGTTGTGGTGGGGTGTTGTTGGTTGTTGCGGTGAGGTGTTGTTGGTTGTTGTGGTGGGGTGTTGTTGGTTTTTGCGGTGAGGTGTTGTTGGTGGTTGTGGTGAGGTGTTGTTGGTTGTTGTGGTGGGGTGTTGTTGGTGGTTGTGGTGAGGTGTTGTTGGTGGTTGTGGTGGGGTGTTATTGATGGTTGCGGTGGGTTGTTGGTAGTTGTGGTGGGGTGTTGTTGGTGATTTTTTGGGGTGGTGTGATGTTGTTGTTCAAAGGGGCCTTGGACACTCATTAGTTGTTGAAAAAACAGTGTAGTCACAAAAGGATGGTGATGAAGAGGTATACTTTGAAGATATTAAAAAGAAGAAGAAGAAAAAGAAAAAGAAGAAGAAGAATAAGAAGAAGAAAAAGAAGAAAAAGAAGATGATGATGATGATTATTGATTACGCCTTGTTTCCTTTACTTTTGATTGGTTTGATCAAAGAGTGCCCTAAGATATGCAGTAGAACGTACATAAGAACATATTTTTTTTTTGTTTATTATATTAATTTTATTTATTTTTTTTATATAAGTTGTTTGGCTGTTTTACCAAGAGTGATATGATTTCTCTTTCGCTAAACTATCAAAAAAATTTAATGGTTCGTTTCATCCCATTGTAATATCCATCAGTTCGCTTACTATTGTATGGAGGATAGTGATTCAAAATAAATTATTGCGTAATATTATTCATAAATTATTTAATTATAAAATTTTCATATTAATTATTAATTATTTTTATTTATTATTTATAATAATTTCAACTTATATATTTTAATTGTTTTATTTCTCCATTTATTCAACTTTTCCAAGTTTATTCTATATTTAAAATTTGTTCAGTAAACCGCTACAACAATTAACTTAGTTACATTAATATATTTTTCCTCAATACTTTTATTATTATTATTATTATTATTGTTATTATTATTATTATTATTGTTATTATTATTATTATTATTATTATTATTATTATTATTATTATTATTATTATTATTATCATTATTATTATTTTTATTATTATTTTATTATTATTATTATTATTTGTATGATTATTATCATTATTATTATTTGTATTATTGTTTTTTTTTTTCATTTATATTTTACTTAAAAGATAATTTGTTAGCCGTGAAATGCGCTATTCTTTTGGTGGTTTTAAAATTAATTGTGAATATCTTTCTGTTTTTTTTTATATTTTAATTTTATTTTCATTAGTTCAATCTATTCTTTTATTTTATGTTACCTTTTTTTATTTAGCATCTTCACTTTCTAGGTACCACTGTTACTATGGCCTCCATCAACGGGTTATGACCTGTGTTCTAGGTTGCATTTAAGCGAAAATTACTTAACAACTTAGAAATAGTTATCAACATCGAACAATATGCCAAAAATTCATAATTATCAAAATCTATAATTTACTTTTATTTTTAAAATTGTTATCACAAATAATTCAATGATTTCAAATCTTGTCCTTCAAATTACCTTAATCCAGTTCTGCAATAGTTACACCATTAATAATAATCCTTCAAAGTCACAAGTTTTTAATCATCAAAATGGAATTTGAGTTTTTGATATTAACAACTCATCGAACGCCATTGAATATTCATTCATACTCACTTTAAAATACTTTGTGACGAAGTTTCCAAAAGGGTTCACAGACTGCCGAGCGACTGTACACACCAGTCAAGGCCAAGTTGACTGTAAATAAAAAAACTCCTCTTCCTCACTTCAACTCCAGCCTTCGAATGAACTTACATAGTTTTATTTTTTTAATTAATGTAATTCGTAGCTCAATCCATTCTGGAATCACCAAGGCAAGCAACGGAGACGACAGATAAAATGGATTTATTAGTAAAATACTTTACAGAAGTATTTTTTAATATATTTGTCGGCGCTGTTTGATCGTCTTCACCGATTTATCGCATAGTCACAGCAATTGCATTTTCATAACACTTACTGTCTATTAATTATAATAAATTAAAGCAACTTTAAATTATTTTCGAGAACTGGCGTGCCGGCTTGCAACAGAGGCGCCTATGAAGCTGTGAGGTGCTTAGAGGTATTAAGCAGGTTTATGAAGTGTCTTCAAGGAATATAATTATTTAAAAAATATTTTTCATTTATTTTGAAAATAGATTGTTGGCATTTAAAATCAAAAAATACGTTTTTTATGCTTACTTTCATTCATGTTGATTTGCTTACGTTCAATGTACCGCTCAGATTCTCTAATATCTATAATCTATGCATTGTTTTCATATTTTGTAATAAGAAAAATAATACTCCTATTTTCTAGGACAATAAGCAAATGGGACACCTTGCCAGCCAAAGCAGCATCTGCACCTACCCCCGATGCTTCAAGCTACCACTGGTGGAGTAATCGTCTAAAAGAATGGACAATTTATCGTATTTTTTTATTTTATAATTTATTTTATTTTTCTGAGAAATATAATAACTGAGCTGACTACACTCTATTAGAGCCAGATCAATAAGTGGAAAAACTAATGCAAAAAATGGGAAAAGATAAGGTGTAATAAGTGACAAACCTTTAACACTTATAATGGCTCATAATCACATTGAAGAAGGCTGCAAAAAATTTTCCGTTTATATTTTTCAGAGAAAAAGAAATGAAACCAGCGGAGCATAAATAATGGGAAATTGTAAATAGTATTTTGAAATGATTGTCATGTTGAACACAGAAACGCTGCTCTTGCCCTAAAAACCTTCCCTAAAAGAAGCTTGTTAGATGCATCATTTTTACTCCCACTTCATTATTATTGTTTTATTCACTAGGATTCTGTATCACAATCAACATGTAATCTTTATCAGGAGCAATCATGATCTCATGTTTTTTGGATCGGATCCTAAGAAATGTGAGATCATTCTGGGGATCGGTGTCACGTACACAATTGCGAGCATTGCCCACCAAGCCATGGAATAGACTGGCATACTGAACAGTGGTAGCATTGTCCAAAGTAGTTCTTATTGGAATTCCTTCATTGTTCATGATGATCAAGCCAACAACCCCCTTTTGGGCCTGCAGCCTCTTTAACGTATCTTCGATTTCAGCCATTTTGGAAACTGGACTATCAATTTTAATTACTAAATAAATGTCGTAGATACTATTAGAAAGTGTTTGAAATTGCAGAAAAAATTACAAAAAATTACATAAAACCAAAATAGTAAAACGGCTAAATTAACCAAAAGCGTAGTTAAAGTAATCCAAGACTCAAAGCATAGGTCTATGTAATCAATGTAATGAGCTTTAAAAATTTATCATTTATAATTTTAAAATATTAAAAAAAATTAAGTTGTGTATATTCCTATTAAATCCATAAAATATAAATTACTTTTCTCATTAAAACTTTCTAGAACAAGTTAACTTAGGTTACACAGTTTCTGTGGATTTAAGCTAACTTTTAGCTTTCGAATAATCAAATCTTGCAATACATGAAACCATAAAAATAAGCTATTAGATCAAAATAGTATAATAAAATGTCTTCAACCTTCATATATTTTGGTCATTTGTTTACGTCAAACCTCTATAAGTTTTCAATTCTAAATGGAAGAGTTGTTCATAGATTCAAACACTTGAATAATCAACATAACACTTTTAGAAGTTATAAATGCTTTCAAAGCGTTTGCTCTTCTGAAAGTTTTAACAAAAATATTCCAAAAAAAGTGATTTTATTCTTACATCTTCAGCTACTAAATAAAATAAAAGTGATATTGTTTTATTTGTTTAATCATAGCTTTATGAATTTAAGTTTATGAAATATAAATATGAAAATATGTTTTAAAAAACTAAATTCTAAATTAATTTTTTTTCAAACTAATTAACATTTTTTGAATATATTTCATTTATAAATTTAGATTGTTAAGTTTTACAAAGTTGAGAAAAAAATCACTTTACACTTTTTTATCATACTTCACAGTGTATAATTTTAAGGTATTCAAACACTCATTTCAATTTACATACTAATCTAAGTAAAATTTACAAAATATAATTATAAATAACAAAATATCCTATTCCAAAAATAGAATCATATTCCAAGAAGAGAATCATACTTCAAAAATAGAATTATCTTAAAATAGAATATACTCCAAAAATTGAATCATATTTTAAAAATAGAAGCATACTCAAAGAATCGAATCATACTCAAAAAATAAAATCATATTCCAAAAATAGAATCATAATTCACAAGCTATAATGATAGTACACAAAACCTAAACCCCAGACCAAGGACAATGTGATGAGTTTGTTCAGGGATGTATCACACGCCAGTCCGTTCTCATCCGTGCCTTCCACCACCATTGGACACATGGATAAGGTGTTCTTCCAATGGCTGAGGTCACTGTTTCAAAAGGATGCAGATGCTAAAGGGAATGGAGAGAATAAAAGTAAATGGATAGATGGATGGATGATTGGATGGGTGGATGGATGAATAGATGGATAAATAGGTGGATGAAGGGGTGGATATATGGATGGATGGATGTATGTGTGGATGGATGGATGGAAAAATGAATTTATTGATGATATTATCAAAACACCAACAAAATCAAAACAATAGTAGCACTCCCAACAGATGACAGTAGCATCAACAACAATGAGAAGAACAACAACGAGAAAAACAACTCATACATAGCAACCTTCCTGCTGTGGACTCTCATTACCCTCTATGTCGTGTTCACATCCAGCAAACAAAATGAGGTAGTGCTTTTAGGGGGGGTTATGGTGGAATCTGGGGTTATGGTTGAATTTGGGGTTATGGTGGAATCTGGGGTTATGGTTGAATTTGGGGTTATGGTGGAATCTGGGGTTATGGTGGAATCTGGGGTTATGGTGGAATTTGGGGTTATGGTTGAATTTGGGGTTATGGTGGAATATGGGGTTATGGTGGAATTTGGGGTTATGGTTGAATCTGGGGTTATGGTTGAATCTGGGGTTATGGTTGAATTTGGGGTTATGGTGGAATCTGGGGTTATGGTGGAATTTGGGGTTATGGTTTAATTTGGGGTTATGGTGGAATCTAGGGTTATGGTGGAATTTGGGGTTATGGTTGAATTTGGGGTTGTGGTGGAATTTGGGGTTATGGTTGAATTTGGGGTTGTGGTGGAATTTGGGGTTATGGTTGAATCTGGGGATATGGTTGAATCTGGGGTTATGGTGGGATCTGGGGTTATGGTGGAATTTGGAGTTATGGTTGAATTTGGGGTTATGGTGGAATCTAGGCTTATGGTGGAATTTTGGGTTATGGTTGAATTTGGGGTTATGGTGGAATTCGGGGTTATGGTTGAATCTGGGATTATGGTGGAATTAGGGGTTATGGTTGAATCTGGGGTTATGGTTGAATCTGGGATTATGGTGGAATTAGGGGTTATGGTTGAATCTGGGGTTATGGTTGAATTTGGGGTTATAGTGGAATTTAGGGTTATGGTTCAATCTGGGGTTATGGTGGAATTTGGGGTTATGGTTGAATTTGGGGTTATGGTGGAATTTGGGTTATAGTTGAATCTGGGGTTATGGTTGAATTTGGGGTTATGGTGGAATCTGGGGTTATGGTTGAATTTGGGGTCATGGTGGAATTTGGGGTTATGGTTGAAGTTGGGCTTATGGTGGAATTTGGGGTTATGGTTGAATTTGGGGTTATGGTGGAATTTGGGGTTATGGTTGAATCTGGGGATATGGTTGAATCTGGGGTTATGGTGGAATCTGGGGTTATGGTTGAATTTGGGGTTATGGTGGAATCTGGGGTTATGGTGGACTTTTGGGTTATGGTGGAATTTGGGGTTATGGTTGAATTTGGGGTTATGGTTGAATCTGGGGTTATGGTGGAATCTGGGGTTATGGTTGAATTTGGGATTATGGTGGAATCTGGGGTTATGGTGGAATTTGGAGTTATGGTTGAATTTGGGGTTATGGTGGAATCTAGGCCTATGGCTGAATTTGGGGTTATGGTTGAATTTGGGGTTATGGTGGAATTCGGGGTTATGGTTGAATCTGGGGTTATGGTTGAATCTGGGTTTATGGTGGAATTTTATGTTATGGTGGAATTTGGGGTTATGGTGGAATACAATACAATACAATACAAAAACGAATATTATTATAGTGGCATCAACCCCGTAGAGTTTCGAGGCCACTCAAAAACGTCTATTATTAAAACTATTTTGAAAAATTAAAAATTAAATAAAGGAAGTAAATAAATGAAAATAAAAATAAATTATTTTTTAAAAAGACCAGTATTATTATTATTATGATGGAGTGAATGATTTATTGAATAGGTAAGTCTTCAGAGATCTACAAAATGATTTTGTTGAACTTGAAGATTTTAAGCTGTTAGGCAGGTTGTTCCACAACTTAGGTCCGCTGACGCTGAACCTTCTTAATCCTAATGATTTTAGCTTGTGCTTGTTGGGAACAACGTCCTTTGAATTAGCCGATCTCAGTCTCTGTTTTTCCGGCAGACTAGCAACTGGAACTAGGTCACGTGTCAGATACGCAGGACCCTCGTTGGACAAGCAGTTATACATCTGCAGAGCAACTTTGTACTCGATCCTTTTATCAATTTTCAGCCAGTGAAGCTCCTTGAGTACAGGGGTAATGTGATCATATTTTTTTACTCCTGTAATGAGCCTGGCTGTTGTATTGATTATGGATTGAATACTCTGCGTTGCTACCTTAGGTAAGCTGACTAAAGCCATGTTGCCATAGTCAATACGACTTAAAACTAAGGCCGATGCAAGTGTTTTCAAGGAGTCCATTGTCAAACATCCCTTGATGGATCTTATTTGACGCAGAGAGGTAAAACACATCTGTATTGTTTTTGATATCTGCGTTGACATCGTGAGGTCTCTATCCATAGAGATTCCCAAATTCCTTACAGATTTTGATGGAAAGATGTTGCTTTCTAATACACGGACAGAATAGCTCGGAATATTTTTCAGATTCCGACGAGAAGAGAACCAGATCACCCCAGTCTTCTCACTGTTGAGCTTGAGACAATTGGCTCCCATCCAAGATGCGATTTCACCTACACACTCAGACACTCTTATCTGCAATTCTTCTGTGCCTTCATTATTGCAGTGGCCATATATTTGAGTGTCATCGGCATATTGATGAAATCCCAGCTTGTATTTCAAAACTATTCTTTCAAGGTCTCCAGTGTATAGAGAAAACAACAATGGTCCAAGAACAGATCCTTGTGGGACACCCACTGAAGAGTCAACAAAATCTGATTTTGTCCCACTGCAGTGTACATTGAAGGATCTGTCACTCAAGTAATTTTTGAACCATTCCAGTGTGAGACCATCAAAACCATATGTACTTTCTAGCCGTTTTAACAAAATACTGTGATCAACTAAGTCAAAGGCAGCTGACAAGTCTAACAGTATAAGGAGGGAGAGCTTACCATCATCGGCTGCACCAAGAATGTCTGAATACACTTTTGTGACAGCCGTTTCAGTGGAATGATGACGACGGTAAGCTGATTGGTGGGTAGGGAGAAGATTTGAGTTATTTAAATAGCTCATGACTCTGCTGAGAACAAGCCTTTCTGAGAGCTTGGACAAAACAGGCAGATTAGAAATGGGTCTGTAGGATGAAGCAACGTTGTGATAAAGACTAGGCTTTTTCAACAGTGGTGTAACCTGAGCCGATTTCCAAGACTTTGGGACAATTCCCTCAGAAAAAGACTGATTGACCATACTTTTTACAAAAGGTAAAATCATTCCTGAAATCTTTTTCAAAAGCCAAGTGGGTATTGGATCAGACGCACACTGTTTATTGGGAAGCCTCTGAATAGCCTTGAGAAGCTCATCCTCATCCACATCCTGGAGCCTACTGAGACCGCCTTCTTGTGCATAAGCTAAATAAATGGGATTTTCTCTGGCTTGGATTGAGTTCCTCGCTGGCTCAACTTTCTTCAACAGAAAAGATTGGAATTCAACAGGCTGAATTCCGTCAACAGAAGATTTCTTTCCTCGACCAGAGACACTATTAATGTGGCTCCAAATGTTAGCCGTTTTGTTTTTTGGATCACTGAGTTTATTATTCCGGTAATCTCTACGCTTGTGTCTACACAGTCTTTTGTAGAGTTTCTTCTGACCCAGCCATGCGGCAAAATTATTCTCACTCTTGGTCCTCATGTAGATCCTTTCTAAACTCCTTTTCAGACATTTCGAAGTACGACACTCCCGATCAAACCATGGATTAGAAGGTCTTTCATGTATTCTTACGGTCTTAAAAGGAATCATCTTGTCAAGGATCCCTGACAGACTGGAATTATAAAGGTCAGAAGCTGAGTCCACATCAAGACTTGTGGCAGCTGAAAGCGGAGACAGCTTTATTTCTGAAATAAACTTTTCAGTGTCCAAAAAATTCCAACGTCTAATTTGGAGCTGTCGATAGATGGGAGGTGGTTTGAGCATCTCACAACTGCACAAAAGCAGCTTGTGATCAGAAATGCCACTATCAATATAGTTGATGTTGACACTCTTTCTGGATGCTATCACATCAAGCCATCCTCCTTGGTTCTGGGTGGGTTGGTTTGTGGACGAATCAAAACCATGGGACCTTAAAATGTTGAGAAATGTTTGTGCATCTGTGTTGTCAGACTGTTCCAAGTGAAAATTGAAATCACCCAGAATCGAAACCTCTTCATTGTATGTGGCCAGAATACCCAAGGTGTTTCCAAATTCCTTGTAAAACAATGAAGAAGCAGCACCTGTGCGATAAACAACCAATCCGATGACTGACTTGGAGCTTGAGCTTATTCTCACACACAGATGTTCAAAACTGGCAGTTGAAGTTAACTTTAATAGCATTCCTCGGAACATGGAGTTGAAAGCCACTGCCACTCCTCCATGGTTGGTGAGCAGGGTGTTCACTGACTCGGGAAGTCTTGGCCTTGATTTCTCGAAGACCACAAGACCCCGGCTCCGCAGCTTACTTATGCTGATTGACTCCGGATCATGCCATGTTTCTGCCATAAACATCACATCCATTTTATAGTCCTGAATTAATTCTACCACATCTTCCACTTTATTATTCAGTGATCTCACGTTCTGAAACCCAATTAAAACTGGAGATCCAGTCTTCTGAGCCTGGTGGCGTCTTGAGACAAGTGGAATCAGTTCATGGCGGTCTTTATTTTGTCTGGCGCACCTTTCCTTGACCTTCCTACCTGCTCTTTTTCCTCGGTAGTGCCACTTCTTCTGATTTCTGCCGATTCCAAGACGATTTATCGCTAATCGGGTTTCCAGAGGCAAGATCACATTGGGATTATTGTAAAAAAATAAATCTTCCATTCAAATAATTAAAAACCCGTAAATAAAGAAATGCTACTAACCTTGGTATAGCAAAAAATTTATCCGATAAACAAATTTTTGAAAATAAACTTACGCTTAGACCGTCTCGAATAAAGACGATCTAAAGTAACCATTTTTGACGGAAAACAAATAAGAAAAAACTTAAATAAAGTTGAAACTAATAATTGAATACAAAATAAAACATTTATTTTTAAAGCTATTCAGGCTAAAACAATTGATTTAACGAGCTAGATTTAAAAGGCCGCCTTGCAAATGGCGCCTAAATCTAGGGTGGAATCTAGGGTTATGGTTGAATTTGGGATTATGGTGGAATTAGGGGTTATGGTTGAATTTGGGGTTATGGTTGAATTTGGGATTATGGTGGAATTTAGGGTTATGGTTGAATCTGGGGTTATGGTTGAATTTTGGGTTATGGTTGAATTTGGGCTTATGGTTGAATCTGGGGTTATGGTGGAATTTGGGGTTATGGTTGAATTTGGGGTTATGGTGGAATTTGGGGTTATAGTTGAATCTGGGGATATGGTTGAATCTGGGGTTATGGTGGAATTTGGGATTATGGTGGAATTAGGGATTATGGTGGAATCTGGGGTTATGGTTGAATTTTGGGTTATGGTTGAATTTGGGCTTATGGTTGAATCTGGGGTTATGGTTGAATCTGGGGTTATGGTGGAATTAGGGGTTATGGTTGAATCTGGGGTTATGGTGGAATTTGGGGTTATGGTGGAATCTGGGGTTATGGTGCAATTTGGGGTTATGGTGCAATTTGGGGTTATGGTGGAATCTGGGGTTATGGTGCAATTTGGGGTTATGGTGCAATTTGGGGTTATGGTGGAATTTGGGGTTATGGTGGAATTTGGGGTTATGGTGGAATTTGCGGTTATGGTGGAATTTGGGGTTATGGTGGAATTAGGGGTGGTGTGGAACTGTTGTGAGATGTAAGTTGATGTGTGGTAAATTTTGGAGTAATGAAAAAAGGAGGGCTGTGATGGAGAAAGGATGAGATGTTTGTGAAGATTTTTTTGTGTTCATCATCATCATCATCATCATCATTATTTTTATACTATTATTATTTTTTTAAAAATTAATAATAATTAATTTCAATAATTATTTTTTAATTAATAATAGTAATAATAATAATAATAATAATAATAATAATAATAATAATAATAATAATAATAATAATAATAATAAAAAAAATAATAATATTATTATTATTATTAATATTATTGTTATTTTTGTTATTTTTGTTATTTTTATTATTATTATTTTTTTTATTATTATTTTTATTATTTTTATGATCATCATTATTATTTTCATTTTTATTGTTGATATTAATATTTTTATTATCATTATTATAACTTTTGTTATTAATATTGATGTTTTTATTATTATCATTAATTTATTATTATTATTAATATTAATATTTTTATACTATTAACATTAATAATAATGATAATAATTATAGTAGTAATAATAATATTAATTATTATAATTATAATAATAATAATAATAACAACAATAATAATAATAATAATATTAATAATAATTTTTATTATAATAATAATAATAATTATTATTATTATTAATATTAATATTTTTATTATTATTCTCATTATCATTAAAAATATTATTATTATTATTCTTATTACTATTATCATTATTATTATTTTTTATATTATTATTATTATTATTATTATTATTATTATTATTATTATTATTATTATTATTATTATTATTATTATTATTATTATTATTTTTATTATTAATATTATTATTATCATTATTGTTGTTATTATTATTATTTTTTATTATTATTTTCTAAATTCTATTTAATTTTTATTATTATTATCATTATTGTTTTTATTGCTTGTATTATTATTTTTATTTTTATTTTTATTGTATTTATCATTTTTATTATTATTATTAATTTTTATAATGATCATCATCATCATCATCATCACCATCATCATCATCATCATCATCATCATCATCATCATCATCATCATCCTCATCATCGTCGTCGTCATCATCACCATCATCGTAGGCTGGCTTTCAGATCTCTTGGAATGACTTTGTTAATGAGATGCTTGCCAAGGGAGAGGTGATTTATTTAAAATATTTTTCTAGTATTATTATTTTTATTACTATTAATTCTATTTATATTTCTTTTTCATATTATTATTATTAATTTTTCTATTTCTATTTCTATTATTATTATTATTCTTATTCTTATTATTTTTTTTTAATTATTATTATTTTTTTTAAATTATTTTTATTAGTTTTATTATTATTATTATTATTATTATTATTATTATCATTATTATTATTATCATTATTATTATTATTATTATTATTGTTATCATCCATCTTATTCAATTTTTTAAATTAAATAATAAATCGATTCCTTTTTATATCCATCCATCCATCTACCCATTTTTCCATTTTTCCATCCATCTATCCATTCATTTTTCTATCCACCATTTATTTTCTCATTCATCAATTTTTTCACCCATGCACGCATGCATCACAGGTGAAGAGTGTGGTGGTGAGGCCAGAGCAAGAAGTGATCCTCGTGAAGCTCCACAGAGGAGCCATCTATAAGGGCAAGCCTGTAAGGGGGTTGGATGCATGCATGGACGGATGCATGCATGGATGGATGGACGGATGCATGGATGGATAGATGGATGCATGGATGGATGATTGGATGGATGGATGCATGCATGCATGGATGGATGTATGGATGCATAGATGCTTAGATGCATGGATGAAATGATTCATTGATGAATGGAGGGAAGGATTGGTGCATGGATGCATGGATGGATGGGAAGATGAAGGGTGGTTAGATGAATGAATGCATGGATGCATGGGTGCACCATTAATCAGTCACGTGTCCAATTGTTTTTCAGGCCATAAATGATGTGTATTTGCTGAAGATGGGTGAGTCACCATCATCATCATCATCCTCATCATCATCATCATCATCATCATCATCATCATCATCATCATCATCATCACCATCATCACCATCATCATCATCATCATCATCATCATCATCAACACCATCATCATCATCATTATCATCATCATCATCATCCTCATCATCACCATCATCATCATCATCATCATCATCATCATCATCATCATCACCATCCTCATCATCTCATCATCATCATCATCATCATCATCATCATCATCATCATCATCATCATCATCATCCTCATCGTCACGATCATCATCATCATCATCATCATCATCATCATCATCATCATCATTATCATCATCATCATCATCATCATCATCATCATCATCATCATCATCATCATCATCATCCCCATCATCACCATCATCATCATCAGCATCATCATCATCATCATCATCATCATCATCATCATCATCATCATCATCATCATCATCCTTTTCTGTTTTATGAAGAACTCAACCCAGCCTTTCTACCCAAGGCCACCTAATCTTCAATACATTCAGTTCACCCACCTATCCCATCCACCCACCTATCCCATCCACCCACCCATCCCATCCACCCACCCATCCCATCCACCCACCCATTCCATCCACCCACCCAACCCATCCACCCACCCAACCCATCCATCCACCAACTCCATCCACCCACCTAACCCATCCACCCACCCAACCCATCCACCCACCCAACCCATCCACCCACCCAACCCATCCACCCACCCAACCCATCCACCCACCCAACCCATCCACCCACCCAACCCATCCACCCACCCAACCCATCCACCCACCCAACCCATCCACCCACCCAACCCATCCACCCACCCAACCCATCCACCCACACAACCCATCCACTTATCCAACCCATCCCATCCACCCACCAAACCCATCCCATCCACCCACCAAACCCATCCCATCTACCCACCCAACCCATCCAACCACCCAACCCATCTACCCACCCAACCCATCCACCCAACCCATCCACCCACCCAACCCATCCACCCACCCAACCCATCCACCCACCCATCCACCCACCCACCCAACCCATCCACCCACCCACCCAACCCATCCACCCACCCAATCCAACCCATCCACCCACCCAATCCAACCCACCTACCCACCCAACTCATCCACCCACCCAACTCATCCACCCACCCAACCCATCCACCCACCCAACCCATCCATCCACCCAACCAATCCAGCCATTCAACCCATCCAGCCATCCAGCCCATCCACCCATCCACCCAACCCATCCACCCACTCAATCCAACCCATCGACCCAACCCATTCACCCATCTTCAAACAGGTGAGTTTTCTCGTTTTGAGGAGAAGTTGAGGATGGAGGAGGGGAGGTTGGGAGTCAAAGGGATCGATGCCTTACCTGTAGTGTACGACCGTTCTGCGTGGGTGGAGGTGGTAGGAAAAAGGAAGGCGAGGGTTAAGGGGTGAGGGTGGTGGTGAGTAGGGGGAGGGAATTGAGTTGGGTGGGTGGGTTGGTTGGGTAGCTGGGTTGGTTGGGTAGCTGGGTTGGGGTGGTGGTAAGGAGGAAGAAGGGGGATGAGGAGTGGGGAAAGCGTTGTGAGGGGTGGTTACTGGTGGGAGGATGATGGAGGTGGGGTGGGGAGAGTGGTTGAGGGTTGGGGTATGTTGGGTGGTGGTGAAGAGCGTTGGGTGGTGGTGAAGAGCGTTGGGTGGTGGTGAAGAGCGTTGGGTGGTGGTGAAGAGCGTTGGGAAAAAAGATGCGATGGGTTTGGGGTGAATTGAGAGAAAGTAATGGTGGGTATGAAAAAAATGGTGAAACAAGAAAACAACATCAATGCATCAACAAAACCTACAACACCACACGACATCAACAACACTTCAAACACCACACCAACACCACCACGACCAATTACAACACAACACCACCACGTTACACCAACACCACCATGACCAACTGCGACAATCACACCACAAACAACAGTAACAACACAAAACCAACACCACTACCACACAAACACCAAAACACCAGCAACAACCACACCAACAACAACAACACCACAACAAAAACACCACACTAGCAACAACCACACCAACAACAACACCACACCAGCAACAACTACACCAACAACAACAACACAACAACAACACACTAGCAACAACCACACCAACAACAACACCACAACAACAACACCACATCAACAACAACCACACCAACAACAACGCCACACCAGCATCAACCACACCAACAACAACAACACCAACAACAACACCATGCCAATAACAACCACGCCAACAACAACCACACTAACAACAACCACGCCAGTAACAACCACACCAGTAACAACCACACCAGTAACAACCACTCCAACAACAACACCACAACAACAACAGGTCGCTTCTCCCCAAGTTCGTTGTGTTGTGTGGTCTTCTGACTCTCTTGTGGTTTCTCAAGAAGAGTGTCAAGTTCCAAATGCCCAACCCCACCGACATCTTTGTGGGTGTGGAGAGGGAGGAAGGGGAGGGGGAGGAAGGGGAGAGGGTAGAGGGTTGGAAAGAATAATAGGGTTTTTTTGGGGGTTGGTGTTACTTTGTGGTTTTTTTGGGGGTTGGTGTTACTTTGTGGTTTTTTTGGGGGTTGGGGATATGGTGTGGTTTATTTGTGGGTTGGATGCTGGTAATATTTTTGCTGTTGAAGTGGTCTTGGGTGTTTTTATCGTGATGGCTTTTGTTGAAAATGAATCGGTGTCTTTCCACCCATATTCACATCCTTACCACACCACCTTCCACACCACCTTCCACACCACCTTCCACACCACCTTCCACACAACTTTCCACACCACTATCCACACCACCCTCCACACCACCCTCCACACCACCCTCCACACCACCTTCCACACCACCTTCCACACCACCTTCCACACCACCTTCCACACCACCTTCTCTACCGCCTTCCACACCACCTTCCACACCACCTTCCACACCACCTTTCACACCACCTTCCACACCACCTTCCACACCACCTTCCACACCACCCTCCACACCACCCTCCACACCACCTTCACACCACCTTCCACACCACCTTCCACACCACCTTCCACACCACCTTCCACACCACCTTCCATACCACCTTCCACACCACCTTCCACACCACCTTCCATACAACCTTCCACACCATCTTCCTTACCACCTTCCACACCACCTTCCACACCACCTTCCACACCACCTTCCACACCACCTTCCACACCACCTTCCACACCACCTTCCACACCACCTTCCAACCACCTTCCACACAACTTTCCACACCACTATCCACACCACCTTTTATACCACCTTCCATACCACCTTCCACACCACCTTCCACACCACCTTCCACACCACCTTCCACACCACCTTCCACACCACCTCCCACACCACCTTCCACACCACCTCCCACACCACCTTCCACACCACCTTCCACACCATCTTCCACACCACCTTCCACACCACCCTCCACACCACCCTCCACACCACCTTCCACATCACCTCCCACACCACCTTCCACACCACCTTCCATACAACTTTTCACACCACCTCCCACACCACCTTCCACACCACCCTCCACACCACCTTCCACACCTCCTTCCACACCACCTTCCAACCACTTTCCACACCACCTTCCAACCACCTTCCACACCACCTTCCACACCACCTTCCACACCACCTTCCACACCACCTTCTACACCACCTTCCACACCACCTTCCACACCACCTTCCACACCACCTCCCACACCACTTTCCACACCACCTCTCACACCACCTTCCACACCACCTTCCACACCACCTTCCACACCACCTTCTACACCACCTTCCACACCACCTTCCACACCACCTTCCACACCACCTCCCACACCACTTTCCACACCACCTCTCACACCACCTTCCACACCACCTTCCACGCCACCTTCCACACCACCTTCCACACCATCTTCCACACCACCTTCCACACCACCCTCCACACCACCCTCCACACCACCTTCCACACCACCTTCCACACCACCTTCCACACCACCTAATATACAACTTTCCACACCACCTCCCACACCACCTTCTACACCACCTTCCACACCACCTTCCACACCACCTTCCTCACCACCTTCCACATCACCTTTCACACCACCCTCCACACCACCTTCCATACCACCTTCCACACCACCATCCACACCACCTTCCATACAACCTTCCACACCATCTTCCACACCACTTTCCAACCACCTCCCACACCACTTTCCACACCACTATCCACACCACCTTTTATACCACCTTCCATATCACCTTCCACACCACCTTCCACACCACCTTCCACACCACCTTTACACCACCTCTCACACCACCTTCCACACCACCCTCCACACCACCCTCCACATCACCCTCCACACCACCCTCCACACCACCCTCCACCTTACCTCCCACACCACCTTCCACACCACCTTCCACACCACTTTCTACACCACCTTTCACACCACCTTCTCTACCGCCTTCCACACCACCTTCCACACCACCTTCCACACCACCTTCCACACCACCTTCCACACCACCTCCCACACCACCCTCCACACCACCCTCCACACCACCCTCCACCTTACCTTCCACACCACCTTCCACACCACCTTCCACACCACTTTCCACACCACCTTCCACACCACCTTCTCTACCGCCTTCCACACCACCTTCCACACCACCTTCCACACCACCTTCCATACCACCTTCCAAACCACCTTCCACACCACCTTCCACACCACCTATCACACCATCTTCCACACCACCTTCCACACCACCTTTCACACCACCTTCCACACCACCTTCCACACCACCTAATATACAACTTTCCACACCACCTCCCACACCACCTTCTACACCACCTTCCATACAACCTTCCCCACCATCTTCCACACCATTTTCCAACCACCTTCCACACCACTTTCCACACCATTATCCACACCACCTTTTATACCACCTTCCATATCACCTTCCACACCACCTTCCACACCACCTTCCACACCACCTTCCACACCACCTTTACACCACCTCTCACACCACATTCCACACCACCCTCCACACCACCCTCCACACCACCCTCCACACCACCCTCCACCTTACCTTCCACACCACCTTCCACACCACCTTCCACACCACCTTCCACACCACCTTCCACACCATCTTCCACACCACCTTCCACACCACCTTCCACACCACCTTCCACACCACTTTCCACACCACCTTCCACACCACTTTCAACACCACCTTCCAACAACCTTCCACACCACCCTCCACACCACTTTCCACACCACCCTCCACACCACCTTCCATACCACCTTCTATACCACCTTCCACACCACCTTCCACACCACTTTCAACACCACCTTCCATACCACCTTCCACACCACCTTCCACACCACCTTCCACACCACCTTCCAACCACCTTCCATACCACCTTCCACACCACCTTCCACACGACCTTCTATACCGCCTTCCACACCACCTTCCACACCACCTTCCACACCACCTTCCACACCACCTTCCACACCACCTTCCACACCACCTTCCACACCACCTTCAACACCACCTTCCATACCACCTTCCACACCACCTTCCACACCACCTTCCAACGACCTTACATACCACCTTACACACCACCTTTTATACCACCTTCCATACCACTTTCCACACCACCTTCCACACCACCTCCCACACCACCCTCCACACCACCCTCCACACCACCCCCCGTACCACCTTCCACACCACCTTCTATACCGCCTTTCGCACCACCTTCCACACCACCTTCCACACCACCTTCCACACCACCTTCCACACCACCTTCCACACCACCTTCCACATCACCTTCCACACCATTTTCCACACCACCTTCCACACCACCTTCCACACCACCCTCCACACCACCCTCCACACCACCTTCCACACCACCTTCCATACAACTTTTCACACCACCTTCCACACCACCTTCCACACCACCTTCCACACCACCTTTCACACCACCTTTCACACCACCTTCCACACCACCTTCCACACCACCTCCCACACCACCTTCCACACCACCCTCCACACCACCCTCCACACCACCTTCACACCACCTTCCACACCACCTTCCACACCTCCTTCCACACCACCTTCCACACCACCTTCCACACCACCTTTCATACCACCTTCCACACCACCTTTCACACCACCTTCCACACCACCTTCCACACCACCTTCCACACCACCTTCCACACCACCTTCCATACAACTTTTCACACCACCTTCCACACCACCTTCCACACCACCTTCCACACCACCTTCCACACCACCTTTCACACCACCTTTCACACCACCTTCCACACCACCTTCCACACCACCTCCCACACCTGCTTCCACACCACCTTCCACACCACCTTCCAACGACCTTACATACCACCTTCCACACCACCTTTTATACCACCTTTCATACCACCTTCCACACCACCTTTCACACCACCTTCCACACCACCTTCCACACCACCTTCCACACCACCTTCCACACCACCTTCCACACCACCTTCCACACCACCTTCCACACCACCTTCCACACCACCTCCCACACCACCTTCCACACCACCCTCCACACCACCCTCCACCTTACCTTCCACACCACCTTCCACACCACCTTCCACACCACTTTCCACACCACCTTCCACACCACCTTCTCTACCGCCTTCCACACCACCTTCCACACCACCTTCCACACCACCTTCCATACCACCTTCCAAACCACCTTCCACACCACCTTCCACACCACCTATCACACCATCTTCCACACCACCTTCCACACCACCTTTCACACCACCTTCCACACCACCTTCCACACCACCTAATATACAACTTTCCACACCACCTCCCACACCACCTTCTACACCACCTTCCACACCACCTTCCATACCACCTTCCTCACCACCTTCCACATCACCTTTCACACCACCCTCCACACCACCTTCCATACCACCTTCCACACCACCATCCACACCACCTTCCATACAACCTTCCCCACCATCTTCCACACCACCTCCCACACCATTTTCCAACCACCTTCCACACCACTTTCCACACCATTATCCACACCACCTTTTATACCACCTTCCATATCACCTTCCACACCACCTTCCACACCACCTTCCACACCACCTCTCACACCACCTCTCACACCACATTCCACACCACCCTCCACACCACCCTCCACACCACCCTCCACACCACCTTCCACCTTACCTTCCACACCACCTTCCACACCACCTTCCACACCACCTTCCACACCACCTTCCACACCACCTCCCACACCACCTTCCACACCACCCTCCACACCACCCTCCACCTTACCTTCCACACCACCTTCCACACCACCTTCCACACCATCTTCCACACCACCTTCCACACCACCTTCCACACCACCTTCCACACCACTTTCCACACCACCTTCCACACCACTTTCAACACCACCTTCCAACAACCTTCCACACCACCCTCCACACCACCTTCCACACCACCCTCCACACCACCTTCCATACCACCTTCTATACCACCTTCCACACCACCTTCCACACCACTTTCAACACCACCTTCCATACCACCTTCCACACCACCTTCCACACCACCTTCCACACCACCTTCCAACCACCTTCCATACCACCTTCCACACCACCTTCCACACGACCTTCTATACCGCCTTCCACACCACCTTCCACACCACCTTCCACACCACCTTCCACACCACCTTCCACACCACCTTCCACACCACCTTCCACACCACCTTCCACACCACCTTCCACACCACCTTCCACACCACCTTCCACACCACCTTCAACACCACCTTCCATACCACCTTCCACACCACCTTCCACACCACCTTCTATACAACCTTCCATACCACCTTCCACACCACCTTCCACACCACCTTCCACACCACCTTCCACACCTGCTTCCACACCACCTTCCACACCACCTTCCACACCTGCTTCCACACCACCTTCCACACCTGCTTACACACCACCTTTTATACCACCTTCCATACCACTTTCCACACCACCTTCCAACAACCTTCCACACCACCCTCCACACCACCTTCCACACCACCCTCCACACCACCTTCCATACCACCTTCTATACCACCTTCCACACCACCTTCCACACCACTTTCAACACCACCTTCCATACCACCTTCCACACCACCTTCCACACCACCTTCCACACCACCTTCCAACCACCTTCCATACCACCTTCCACACCACCTTCCACACGACCTTCTATACCGCCTTCCACACCACCTTCCACACCACCTTCCACACCACCTTCCACACCACCTTCCACACCACCTTCCACACCACCTTCCACACCACCTTCCACACCACCTTCCACACCACCTTCCACACCACCTTCCACACCACCTTCCACACCACCTTCAACACCACCTTCCATACCACCTTCCACACCACCTTCTATACAACCTTCCATACCACCTTCCACACCACCTTCCACACCACCTTCCACACCACCTTCCACACCTGCTTCCACACCACCTTCCACACCACCTTCCACACCTGCTTCCACACCACCTTCCACACCTGCTTACACACCACCTTTTATACCACCTTCCATACCACTTTCCACACCACCTTCCACACCACCTCCCACACCACCCTCCACACCACCCTCCACACCACCCCCCGTACCACCTTCCACACCACCTTCTATACCGCCTTTCGCACCACCTTCCACACCACCTTCCACACCACCTTCCACACCACCTTCCACACCACCTTCCACATCACCTTCCACACCATTTTCCACACCACCTTCCACACCACCTTCCACACCACCCTCCACACCACCCTCCACACCACCTTCCACACCACCTTCCATACAACTTTTCACACCACCTTCCACACCACCTTCCACACCACCTTCCACACCACCTTTCACACCACCTTTCACACCACCTTCCACACCACCTTCCACACCACCTCCCACACCACCTTCCACACCACCCTCCACACCACCCTCCACACCACCTTCACACCACCTTCCACACCACCTTCCACACCTCCTTCCACACCACCTTCTACACCACCTTCCACACCACCTTTCATACCACCTTCCACACCACCTTTCACACCACCTTCCACACCACCTTCCACACCACCTTCCACACCACCTTCCACACCACCTTCCACACCACCTTCCACACCACCTTCCACACCACCTTCAACACCACCTTCCATACCACCTTCCACACCACCTTCCACACCACCTCCTATACAACCTTCCATACCACCTTCCACACCACCTTCCACACCACCTTCCACACCACCTTCCACACCACCTTCCACACCACCTTCTACACCACCTTCCACACCACCTTCCACACCTTCTTCCACACCACCTTCCACACCACCTTCCAACGACCTTACATACCACCTTCCACACCACCTTTTATACCACCTTCCATACCACTTTCCACACCACCTTCCACACCACCTCCCACACCACCCTCCACACCACCCTCCGTACCACCTTCCACACGACCTTCTATACCGCCTTTCGCACCACCTTCCACACCACCTTCCACACCACCTTCCACACCACCTTCCACACCACCTTCCACACCACCTTCCACACCACTTTCCACACCACCTTCCACACCACCTTCCACACCACCCTCCACACCACCCTCCACACCACCTTCCACACCACCTTCCATACAACTTTTCACACCATCTTCCACACCACCTTCCACACCACCTTCCACACCACCTTTCACACCACCTTTCACACCACCTTCCACACCACCTTCCACACCACCTCCCACACCACCTTCCACACCAGCCTCCACACCACCCTCCACACCACCTTCACACCACCTTCAACACCACCTTCAACACAACCTTCCATACCACCTTCCACACCACCTTCCACACCACCTTCTATACAACCTTCCATACCACTTTCCACACCACCTTCCACACCACCTTCCACACCACCTTCTACACCACCTTCCACACCACCTTCCACACCTGCTTCCACACCACCTTCCACACCACCTTCCAACGACCTTGCATACCACCTTCCACACCACCTTTTATACCACCTTCTATACCACCTCCCACACCACCTTCCACACCACCTTCCATACAACTTTTCACACCACCTTCCACACCACCTTTCACACCACCTTTCACACCACCTTCCACACCACCTTCCACACCACCTCCCACACCACCTTCCACACCACCCTCCACACCACCCTCCACACCACCTTCTATACCGCCTTTCGCACCACCTTCCACACCACCTTCCACACCACCTTCCACACCACCTTCCATACAACTTTTCACACGACCTTCCACACCACCTTCCACACCACCTTCCACACCACCTTTCACACCACCTTTCACACCACCTTCCACACCACCTTCCACACCACCTCCCACACCACCTTCCACACCACCCTCCACACCACCCTCCACACCACCTTCACACCACCTTTCACACCACCTTCCACACCTCCTTCCACACCACCTTCCACACCACCTTCCAACCACTTTCCACACCACCTTCCACACCACCTTTTATACCACTTTCCATACCACCTTCCACACCACCTTCCACACCTCTTTCCACACCACCTTCCACACCACCTTCCACACCACCTTCCACACCACCTTCCACACCACTTTCCACACCACCTCCCACACCACCTTCCACACCACCTCTCACACCACCTTCCACACCACCTTCCACACCATCTTCCACACCACCTTCCACACCACCCTCCACACCACCCTCCACACCACCTTTCACACCACCTTCCACACCACCTTCCACACCACCCTCCACACCACCCTCCACACCACCTTCCACACCACCTTCCATACCACCTTCCACACCACCATCCACACCACCTTCCATACAACCTTCCACACCACCTTCCACACCACCTATCACACCATCTTCCACACCACCTTCCACACCACCTTTCACACCACCTTCCACACCACCTATCACACCATCTTCCACACCACCTTCCACAGCACCTTCCACACCACCTCCCTCACCACCTTCCACACCACCTCTCACACCACCTTCCACACCACCTTCCACACCACCTTCCACACCACCTTCCACACCACCTTCCACACCACCTTCCACACCACCTTCCATACCACCTTCCACACCACCATCCACACCACCTTCCATACAACCTTCCACACCACCTTCCACACCACCTATCACACCATCTTCCACACCACCTTCCACACCACCTTTCACACCACCTTCCACACCACCTTCCACACCACCTTCCACACCACTTTCCACACCACTTTCCACACCACCTTCTCTACCGCCTTCCACACCATCTTCCACACCACCTTCCACACCACCTTCCACACCACCTTCCATACCACCTTCCAAACCACCTTCCACACCACCTTCCACACCATCTTCCACACCACCTTCCATACCACCTTCCAAACCACCTTCCACACCACCTTCCACACCACCTATCACACCATCTTCCACACCACCTTCCACACCACCTTTCACACCACCTTCCACACCACCTTCCCCACCACCTAATATACAACTTTCCACACCACCTCCCACACCACCTTCTACACCACCTTCCACACCACCTTCCACACCACCTTTCTCACCACCTTCCACATCACCTTTCACACCACCCTCCACACCACCTTCCATACCACCTTCCACACCACCATCCACACCACCTTCCATACAACCTTCCACACCATCTTCCACACCATTTTCCAACCACCTTCCACACCACTTTCCACACCACTATCCACACCACCTTTTATACCACCTTCCATATCACCTTCCACACCACCTTCCACACCACCTTCCACACCACCTTAACACCACCTCTCACACCACCTTCCACACCACCCTCCACACCACCCTCCACACCACCCTCCACACCACCCTCCACCTTACCTTCCACACCACCTTCCAAACCACCATCCACACCACTTTCTACACCACCTTTCACACCACCTTCTCTACCGCCTTCCACACCACCTTCCACACCACCTTCCACACCACCTTTCACACCACCTCCCACACCACCTTCCACACCACCCTCCACACCACCCTCCACCTTACCTTCCACACCACCTTCCACACCACCTTCCACACCACCTTCCACACCACCTTCCACACCACCTTCCAAACCATCTTCCACACCACCTTCCACACCACCTTCCATACCACCTTCCACACCACCATCCACACCACCTTCCATACAACCTTCCACACCATCTTCCACACCACTTTCCAACCACCTTCCACACCACTTTCCACACCACTATCCACACCACCTTTTATACCACCTTCCATATCACCTTCCACACCACCTTCCACACCACCTTCCACACCACCTTTACACCACCTCTCACACCACCTTCCACACCACCCTCCACACCACCCTCCACACCACCCTCCACACCACCCTCCACCTCACCTCCCACACCACCTTCCACACCACCTTCCACACCACTTTCTACACCACCTTTCACACCACCTTCTTTACCGCCTTCCACACCACCTTCCACACCACCTTCCACACCACCTTCCACACCACCTCCCACACCACCTTCCACACCACTTTCCACACCACCTTCCACACCACCTTCTCTACCGCCTTCCACACCACCTTCCACACCACCTTCCACACCACCTTCCACACCACCTTCCACATCACCTTCCACACCATTTTCCACACCACCTTCCACACCACCTTCCACACCACCCTCCACACCACCCTCCACACCACCTTCCACACCACCTTCCATACAACTTTTCACACCACCTTCCACACCACCTTCCACACCACCTTCCACACCACCTTTCACACCACCTTTCACACCACCTTCCACACCACCTTCCACACCACCTCCCACACCACCTTCCACACCACCCTCCACACCACCCTCCACACCACCTTCACACCACCTTCCACACCACCTTCCACACCTCCTTCCACACCACCTTCTACACCACCTTCCACACCACCTTTCATACCACCTTCCACACCACCTTTCACACCACCTTCCACACCACCTTCCACACCACCTTCCACACCACCTTCCACACCACCTTCCACACCACCTTCCACACCACCTTCCACACCACCTTCAACACCACCTTCCATACCACCTTCCACACCACCTTCCACACCACCTCCTATACAACCTTCCATACCACCTTCCACACCACCTTCCACACCACCTTCCACACCACCTTCCACACCACCTTCCACACCACCTTCTACACCACCTTCCACACCACCTTCCACACCTGCTTCCACACCACCTTCCACACCACCTTCCAACGACCTTACATACCACCTTCCACACCACCTTTTATACCACCTTCCATACCACTTTCCACACCACCTTCCACACCACCTCCCACACCACCCTCCACACCACCCTCCACACCACCCTCCGTACCACCTTCCACACGACCTTCTATACCGCCTTTCGCACCACCTTCCACACCACCTTCCACACCACCTTCCACACCACCTTCCACACCACCTTCCACACCACCTTCCACACCACTTTTCACACCACCTTCCACACCACCTTCCACACCACCCTCCACACCACCCTCCACACCACCTTCCACACCACCTTCCATACAACTTTTCACACCATCTTCCACACCACCTTCCACACCACCTTCCACACCACCTTTCACACCACCTTTCACACCACCTTCCACACCACCTTCCACACCACCTCCCACACCACCTTCCACACCAGCCTCCACACCACCCTCCACACCACCTTCACACCACCTTCAACACCACCTTCAACACCACCTTCCATACCACCTTCCACACCACCTTCCACACCACCTTCTATACAACCTTCCATACCACTTTCCACACCACCTTCCACACCACCTTCCACACCACCTTCTACACCACCTTCCACACCACCTTCCACACCTGCTTCCACACCACCTTCCACACCACCTTCCAACGACCTTGCATACCACCTTCCACACCACCTTTTATACCACCTTCTATACCACCTCCCACACCACCTTCCACACCACCTTCCATACAACTTTTCACACCACCTTCCACACCACCTTTCACACCACCTTTCACACCACCTTCCACACCACCTTCCACACCACCTCCCACACCACCTTCCACACCACCCTCCACACCACCCTCCACACCACCCTCCACACCACCTTCTATACCGCCTTTCGCACCACCTTCCACACCACCTTCCACACCACCTTCCACACCACCTTCCATACAACTTTTCACACGACCTTCCACACCACCTTCCACACCACCTTCCACACCACCTTTCACACCACCTTTCACACCACCTTCCACACCACCTTCCACACCACCTCCCACACCACCTTCCACACCACCCTCCACACCACCCTCCACACCACCTTCACACCACCTTTCACACCACCTTCCACACCTCCTTCCACACCACCTTCCACACCACCTTCCAACCACTTTCCACACCACCTTCCACACCACCTTTTATACCACTTTCCATACCACCTTCCACACCACCTTCCACACCTCTTTCCACACCACCTTCCACACCACCTTCCACACCACCTTCCACACCACCTTCCACACCACTTTCCACACCACCTCCCACACCACCTTCCACACCACCTCTCACACCACCTTCCACACCACCTTCCACACCATCTTCCACACCACCTTCCACACCACCCTCCACACCACCCTCCACACCACCTTTCACACCACCTTCCACACCACCTTCCACACCACCCTCCACACCACCCTCCACACCACCTTCCACACCACCTTCCATACCACCTTCCACACCACCATCCACACCACCTTCCATACAACCTTCCACACCACCTTCCACACCACCTATCACACCATCTTCCACACCACCTTCCACACCACCTTTCACACCACCTTCCACACCACCCTCCACACCACCCTCCACACCACCTTTCACACCACCTTCCACACCACCTTCCACACCACCCTCCACACCACCCTCCACACCACCTTCCACACCACCTTCCATACCACCTTCCACACCACCATCCACACCACCTTCCATACAACCTTCCACACCACCTTCCACACCACCTATCACACCATCTTCCACACCACCTTCCACAGCACCTTCCACACCACCTCCCTCACCACCTTCCACACCACCTCTCACACCACCTTCCACACCACCTTCCACACCACCTTCCACACCACCTTCCACACCACCTTCCACACCACCTTCCATACCACCTTCCACACCACCATCCACACCACCTTCCATACAACCTTCCACACCACCTTCCACACCACCTATCACACCATCTTCCACACCACCTTCCACACCACCTTTCACACCACCTTCCACACCACCTTCCACACCACCTTCCACACCACTTTCCACACCACTTTCCACACCACCTTCTCTACCGCCTTCCACACCATCTTCCACACCACCTTCCACACCACCTTCCACACCACCTTCCATACCACCTTCCAAACCACCTTCCACACCACCTTCCACACCATCTTCCACACCACCTTCCATACCACCTTCCAAACCACCTTCCACACCACCTTCCACACCACCTATCACACCATCTTCCACACCACCTTCCACACCACCTTTCACACCACCTTCCACACCACCTTCCCCACCACCTAATATACAACTTTCCACACCACCTCCCACACCACCTTCTACACCACCTTCCACACCACCTTCCACACCACCTTTCTCACCACCTTCCACATCACCTTTCACACCACCCTCCACACCACCTTCCATACCACCTTCCACACCACCATCCACACCACCTTCCATACAACCTTCCACACCATCTTCCACACCATTTTCCAACCACCTTCCACACCACTTTCCACACCACTATCCACACCACCTTTTATACCACCTTCCATATCACCTTCCACACCACCTTCCACACCACCTTCCACACCACCTTTACACCACCTCTCACACCACCTTCCACACCACCCTCCACACCACCCTCCACACCACCCTCCACACCACCCTCCACCTTACCTTCCACACCACCTTCCAAACCACCATCCACACCACTTTCTACACCACCTTTCACACCACCTTCTCTACCGCCTTCCACACCACCTTCCACACCACCTTCCACACCACCTTTCACACCACCTCCCACACCACCTTCCACACCACCCTCCACACCACCCTCCACCTTACCTTCCACACCACCTTCCACACCACCTTCCACACCACCTTCCACACCACCTTCCACACCACCTTCCAAACCATCTTCCACACCACCTTCCACACCACCTTCCATACCACCTTCCACACCACCATCCACACCACCTTCCATACAACCTTCCACACCATCTTCCACACCACTTTCCAACCACCTTCCACACCACTTTCCACACCACTATCCACACCACCTTTTATACCACCTTCCATATCACCTTCCACACCACCTTCCACACCACCTTCCACACCACCTTTACACCACCTCTCACACCACCTTCCACACCACCCTCCACACCACCCTCCACACCACCCTCCACACCACCCTCCACCTCACCTCCCACACCACCTTCCACACCACCTTCCACACCACTTTCTACACCACCTTTCACACCACCTTCTCTACCGCCTTCCACACCACCTTCCACACCACCTTCCACACCACCTTCCACACCACCTTCCACACCACCTCCCACACCACCTTCCACACCACTTTCCACACCACCTTCCACACCACCTTCTCTACCGCCTTCCACACCACCTTCCACACCACCTTCCACACCACCTTCCATACCACCTTCCAAACCACCTTCCACACCACCTTCCACACCACCTTCCACACCACCTTCCATACCACCTTCCAAACCACCTTCCACACCACCTTCCACACCACCTATCACACCATCTTCCACACCACCTTCCACACCACCTTTCACACCACCTTCCACACCACCTTCCACACCTCCTTCCACACCACCTTCCACACCACCTTCCACACCACCTTTCATACCACCTTCCATACCACCTTTCACACCACCTTCCACACCACCTTCCACACCTCTTTCCACAAGACCTTCTATACCGCCTTCCAAACCACCTTCCACACCACCTTCCACACCACCTTCCACACCACCTTCTATACAACCTTCCATACCACCTTCCAACGACCTTGCATACCACCTTCCACACCACCTTTTATACCACCTTCTATACCACCTCCCACACCACCTTCCACACCACCTTCCATACAACTTTTCACACCACCTTCCACACCACCTTCCACACCACCTTCCACACCACCTTTCACACCACCTTTCACACCACCTTCCACACCACCTTCCACACCACCTCCCACACCACCTTCCACACCACCCTCCACACCACCCTCCACACCACCCTTCACACCACCTTCTATACCGCCTTTCGCACCACCTTCCACACCACCTTCCACACCACCTTCCACACCACCTTCCATACAACTTTTCACAACACCTTCCACACCACCTTCCACACCACCTTCCACACCACCTTTCACACCACCTTTCACACCACCTTCCACACCACCTTCCACACCACCTCCCACACCACCTTCCACACCACCCTCCACACCACCCTCCACACCACCTTCACACCACCTTTCACACCACCTTCCACACCTCTTTCCACACCACCTTCCACACCACCTTCCAACCACTTTCCACACCACCTTCCACACCACCTTTTATACCACCTTCCCTACCACCTTCCACACCACCTTCCACACCTCTTTCCACACCACCTTCCACACGACCTTCTATACCGCCTTCCAAACCACCTTCCACACCACCTTCCACACCACCTTCCCCACCACCTTCCACACCACCTTCCACACCACCTTCCACACCACCTTCCACACCACCTTCCACACCACCTTCCACACCATCTTCCACACCACCTTCCACACCACCCTCCACACCACCCTCCACACCACCTTCCACACCACCTTCCACACCACCTTCCACACCACTAATATACAACTTTCCACACCACCTCCCACACCACCTTCTACACCACCTTCCACAGCACCTTCCTCACCACCTTCCACATCACCTTTCACACCACCTTCCACACCACCTTCCATACCACCTTCCACACCACCATCCACACCACCTTCCATACAACCTTCCACACCATCTTCCACACCACTTTCCAACCACCTTCCACACCACTTTCCACACCACTATCCACACCACCTTTTATACCACCTTCCATATCACCTTCCACACCACCTTCCACACCACCTTTACATCACCTCTCACACCACCTTCCACACCACCCTCCACACCACCCTCCACACCACCCTCCACACCACCCTCTACACCACCCTCCACCTTACCTCCCACACCACCTTCCACACCACCTTCCACACCACTTTCTACACCACCTTTCACACCACCTTCTCTACCGCCTTCCACACCACCTTCCACACCACCTTCCACACCACCTTCCACACCACCTTCCACACCACTTCCCACACCACCTTCCACACCACTTTCCACACCACTTTCCACACCACCTTCTCTACCGCCTTCCACACCACCTTCCACACCACCTTCCACACCACCTTCCACACCACCTTCCATACCACCTTCCAAACCACCTTCCACACCACCTTCCACACCACCTTCCACACCACCTTCCATACCACCTTCCAAACCACCTTCCACACCACCTTCCACACCACCTATCACACCATCTTCCACACCACCTTCCACACCACTTTTCACACCACCTTCCACACCACCTTCCACACCACCTAATATACAACTTTCCACACCACCTCCCACACCACCTTCTACACCACCTTCCACACCACCTTCCACACCACCTTCCTCACCACCTTTCACATCACCTTTCACACCACCCTCCACACCACCTTCCATACCACCTTCCACACCACCATCCACACCACCTTCCATACAACTTTCCACACCATCTTCCACACCATTTTCCAACCACCTTCCACACCACTTTCCACACCACTATCCACACCACCTTTTATACCACCTTCCATATCACCTTCCACACAACCTTCCACACCACCTTCCACACCACCTTTACACCACCTCTCACACCACCTTCCACACCACCCTCCACACCACCCTCCACACCACCCTCCACACCACCCTCCACCTTACCTTCCACACCACCTTCCACACCACCTTCCACACCACTTTCTACACCACCTTTCACACCACCTTCTCTACCGCCTTCCACACCACCTTCCACACCACCTTCCACACCACCTTCCACACCACCTCCCACACCACCTTCCACACCACCCTCCACACCACCCTCCACCTTACCTTCCACACCACCTTCCACACCACCTTCCACACCACCTTCCACACCACCTTCCAAACCATCTTCCACACCACCTTCCACACCACCTTCCATACCACCTTCCACACCACCATCCACACCACCTTCCATACAACCTTCCACACCATCTTCCACACCACTTTCCAACCACTTTCCACACCACTTTCCACACCACTATCCACACCACCTTTTATACCACCTTCGATATCACCTTCCACACCACCTTCCACACCACCTTTACACCACCTCTCACACCACCTTCCACACCACCCTCCACACCACCCTCCACACCACCCTCCACACCACCCTCCACCTTACCTCCCACACCACCTTCCACACCACCTTCCACACCACTTTCTACACCACCTTTCACACCACCTTCTCTACCGCCTTCCACACCACCTTCCACACCACCTTCCACACCACCTTCCACACCACCTCCCACACCACCTTCCACACCACTTTCCACACCACTTTCCACACCACCTTCTCTACCGCCTTCCACACCACCTTCCACACCACCTTCCACACCACCTTCCACACCACCTTCCATACCACCTTCCAAACCACCTTCCACACCACCTTCCACACCACCTTCCACACCACCTTCCATACCACCTTCCAAACCACCTTCCACACCACCTTCCACACCACCTGTCACACCATCTTCCACACCACCTTCCACACCACCTTTCACACCACCTTCCACACCACCTTCCACACCACCTAATATACAACTTTCCACACCACCTCTCACACCACCTTCTACACCACCTTCCACACCACCTTCCACACCACCTTCCTCACCACCTTCCACATCACCTTTCACACCACCCTCCACACCACCTTCCATACCACCTTCCACACCACCATCCACACCACCTTCCATACAACCTTCCACACCATCTTCCACACCATTTTCCAACCACCTTCCACACCACTTTCCACACCACTATCCACACCACCTTTTATACCACCTTCCATATCACCTTCCACACCACCTTCCACACCACCTTCCACACCACCTTTACACCACCTCTCACACCACCTTCCACACCACCCTCCACACCACCCTCCACACCACCCTCCACACCACCCTCCACACCACCCTCCACCTTACCTTCCACACCACCTTCCACACCACATTCCACACCATTTTCTACACCACCTTTCACACCACCTTCTCTACCGCCTTCCACACCACCTTCCACACCACCTTCCACACCACCTTCCACACCACCTCCCACACCACCTTCCACACCACCCTCCACACCACCCTCCACCTTACCTTCCACACCACCTTCCACACCACCTTCCACACCACCTTCCACACCACCTTCCAAACCATCTTCCACACCACCTTCCACACCACCTTCCATACCACCTTCCACACCACCATCCACACCACCTTCCATACAACCTTCCACACCATCTTCCACACCACTTTCCAACCACCTTCCACACCACTTTCCACACCACTATCCACACCACCTTTTATACCACCTTCCATATCACCTTCCACACCACCTTCCACACCACCTCCCACACCACCTTTACACCACCTCTCACACCACCTTCCACACCACCTTCCACACCACCCTCCACACCACCCTCCACACCACCCTCCACCTTACCTCCCACACCACTTTCCACACCACCTTCCACACCACTTTCTACACCACCTTTCACACCACCTTCTCTAACGCCTTCCACACCACCTTCCACACCACCTTCCACACCACCTTCCACACCACCTCCCACACCACCTTCCACACCACTTTCCACACCACCTTCCACACCACCTTCTCTACCGCCTTCCACACCACCTTCCACACCACCTTCCACACCACCTTCCATACCACCTTCCAAACCACCTTCCACACCACCTTCCACACCACCTTCCATACCACCTTCCAAACCACCTTCCACACCACCTTCCACACTACCTATCACACCATCTTCCACACCACCTTCCACACCACCTTTCACACCACCTTCCACACCACCTTCCACACCTCCTTCCACACCACCTTTCACACCACCTTCCACACCACCTTCCACACCACCTAATATACAACTTTCCACACCACCTTCCACACCACCTTCCTCACCACCTTCCACATCACCTTTCACACCACCCTCCACACCACCTTCCATACCACCTTCCACACCACCATCCACAGCACCTTCCATACAACCTTCCACACCATCTTCCACACCATTTTCCAACCACCTTCCACACCACTTTCCACACCACTATCCACACCACCTTTTATACCACCTTCCATATCACCTTCCACACCACCTTCCACACCACCTTCCACACCACCTTTACACCACCTCTCACACCACCTTCCACACCACCCTCCACACCACCCTCCACACCACCCTCCACACCACCCTCCACACCACCCTCCACCTTACCTTCCACACCACCTTCCACACCACCTTCCACACCACTTTCTACACCACCTTTCACACCACCTTCCACACCACCTTCCACACCACCTTCCACACCACCTTCCACACCACCCTCCACACCACCCTCCACCTTACCTTCCACACCACCTTCCACACCACCTTCCACACCACCTTCCACACCACCTTCCAAACCATCTTCCACACCACCTTCCACACCACCTTCCATACCACCTTCCACACCACCATCCACACCACCTTCCATACAACCTTCCACACCATCTTCCACACCACTTTCCAACCACCTTCCACACCACTTTCCACACCACTATCCACACCACCTTTTATACCACCTTCCATATCACCTTCCACACCACCTTCCACACCACCTTCCACACCACCTTTACACCACCTCTCACACCACCTTCCACACCACCCTCCACACCACCCTCCACACCACCCTCCACACCACCCTCCACCTTACTTCCCACACCACCTTCCACACCACCTTCCACACCACTTTCTACACCACCTTTCACACCACCTTCTCTACCGCCTTCCACACCACCTTCCACACCACCTTCCACACCACCTTCCACACCACCTCCCACACCACCTTCCACACCACTTTCCACAACACCTTCCACACCACCTTCTCTACCGCCTTCCACACCACCTTCCACACCACCTTCCACACCACCTTCCATACCACCTTCCAAACCACCTTCCACACCACCTTCCACACCACCTTCCATACCACCTTCCAAACCACCTTCCACACCACCTTCCACACTACCTATCACACCATCTTCCACACCACCTTCCACACCACCTTTCATACCACCTTCCATACCACCTTTCACACCACCTTCCACACCACCTTCCACACCTCTTTCCACACCATCTTCCACACCACCTTCTATACCGCCTTCCAAACCACCTTTAACACCACCTTCCATACCACCTTCCACACCACCTTCCACACCACCTTCCACACCACCTTTACACCACCTCTCACACCACCTTCCACACCACCCTCCACACCACCCTCCACACCACCCTCCACACCACCCTCCACCTTACCTTCCACACCACCTTCCACACCACCTTCCACACCACTTTCTACACCACCTTTCACACCACCTTCCACACCACCTTCCACACCACCTTCCACACCACCTTCCACACCACCCTCCACACCACCCTCCACCTTACCTTCCACACCACCTTCCACACCACCTTCCACACCACCTTCCACACCACCTTCCAAACCATCTTCCACACCACCTTCCACACCACCTTCCATACCACCTTCCACACCACCATCCACACCACCTTCCATACAACCTTCCACACCATCTTCCACACCACTTTCCAACCACCTTCCACACCACTTTCCACACCACTATCCACACCACCTTTTATACCACCTTCCATATCACCTTCCACACCACCTTCCACACCACCTTCCACACCACCTTTACACCACCTCTCACACCACCTTCCACACCACCCTCCACACCACCCTCCACACCACCCTCCACACCACCCTCCACCTTACTTCCCACACCACCTTCCACACCACCTTCCACACCACTTTCTACACCACCTTTCACACCACCTTCTCTACCGCCTTCCACACCACCTTCCACACCACCTTCCACACCACCTTCCACACCACCTCCCACACCACCTTCCACACCACTTTCCACAACACCTTCCACACCACCTTCTCTACCGCCTTCCACACCACCTTCCACACCACCTTCCACACCACCTTCCATACCACCTTCCAAACCACCTTCCACACCACCTTCCACACCACCTTCCATACCACCTTCCAAACCACCTTCCACACCACCTTCCACACTACCTATCACACCATCTTCCACACCACCTTCCACACCACCTTTCACACCACCTTCCACACCACCTTCCACACCTCCTTCCACACCACCTTCCACACCACCTTCCACACCACCTTTCATACCACCTTCCATACCACCTTTCACACCACCTTCCACACCACCTTCCACACCTCTTTCCACACCATCTTCCACACCACCTTCTATACCGCCTTCCAAACCACCTTTAACACCACCTTCCATACCACCTTCCACACCACCTTCCACACCACCTTCTATACAACCTTCCAAACCACCTTCCACACCACCTTCCACACCACCTTCCACACCACCTTCCATACCACCTTCCAAACCACCTTCCACACCACCTTCCACACCACCTATCACACCATCTTCCACACCACCTTCCACACCACCTTTCACACCACCTCCCACACCACCTTCCACACCACCTAATATACAACTTTCCACACCACCTCCCACACCACCTTCTACACCACCTATCACACCATCTTCCACACCACCTTCCACACCACCTTTCACACCACCTTCCACACCACCTTCCACACCACCTAATATACAACTTTCCACACCACCTCCCACACCACCTTCTACACCACCTTCCACACCACCTTCCACACCACCTTCCTCACCACCTTCCACATCACCTTTCACACCACCCTCCACACCACCTTCCATACCACCTTCCACACCACCATCCACACCACCTTCCATACAACCTTCCACACCATCTTCCACACCATTTTCCAACCACCTTCCACACCACCTCCCACACCACCTTCCACACCACCCTCCACACCACCCTCGACCTTACCTTCCACACCACCTTCCACACCACCTTCCACACCACCTTCCACACCACCTTCCAAACCATCTTCCACACCACCTTCCACACCACCTTCCATACCACCTTCCACACCACCATCCACACCACCTTCCATACAACCTTCCACACCATCTTCCACACCACTTTCCAACCACCTTCCACACCACTTTCCACACCACTATCCACACCACCTTTTATACCCCCTTCCATATCACCTTCCACACCACCTTCCACACCATCTTCCACACCACCTTTACACCACCTCTCACACCACCTTCCACACCACCCTCCACACCACCCTCCACACCACCCTCCACACCACCCTCCACCTTACCTCCCACACCACCTTCCACACCACCTTCCACACCACTTTCTACACCACCTTTCACACCACCTTCTCTACCGCCTTCCACACCACCTTCCACACCACCTTCCACACCACCTTTACACCACCTCTCACACCACCTTCAACACCACCCTCCACACCACCCTCCACACCACCCTCCACACCACCCTCCACCTTACCTCCCACACCACCTTCCACACCACCTTCCACACCACTTTCTACACCACCTTTCACACCACCTTCTCTACCGCCTTCCACACCACCTTCCACACCACCTTCCACACCACCTTCCACACCACCTCCCACACCACCTTCCACACCACTTTCCACACCACTTTCCACACCACCTTCTCTACCGCCTTCCACACCACCTTCCACACCACCTTCCACACCACCTTCCACACCACCTTCCACACCACCTTCCATACCACCTTCCAAACCACCTTCCACACCACCTTCCATACAACCTTCCACACCATCTTCCACACCATTTCCCAACCACCTTCCACACCACTTTCCACACCACTATCCACACCACCTTTTATACCACCTTCCATATCACCTTCCACACCACCTTCCACACCACTTTCCACACCACCTTTACACCACCTCTCACACCACCTTCCACACCACCCTCCACACCACCCTCCACACCACCCTCCACACCACCCTCCACACCACCCTCCACCTTACTTTCCACACCACCTTCCACACCACCTTCCACACCACTTTCTACACCACCTTTCACACCACCTTCTCTACCGCCTTCCACACCACCTTCCACACCACCTTCCACACCACCTTCCACACCACCTCCCACACCACCTTCCACACCACCCTCCACACCACCCTCCACCTTACCTTCCACACCACCTTCCACACCACCTTCCACACCACCTTCCACACCACCTTCCAAACCATCTTCCACACCACCTTCCACACCACCTTCCATACCACCTTCCACAACACCATCCACACCACCTTCCATACAACATTCCACACCATCTTCCACACCACTTTCCAACCACCTTCCACACCACTTTCCACACCACTATCCACACCACCTTTTATACCACCTTCCATATCACCTTCCACACCACCTTCCACACCACCTTCCACACCACCTTCCACACCACCTTTACACCACCTCTCACACCACCTTCCACACCACCCTCCACACCACCCTCCACACCACCCTCCACCTTACCTCCCACACCACCTTCCACACCACCTTCCACACCACTTTCTACACCACCTTTCACACCACCTTCTCTACCGCCTTCCACACCACCTTCCACAGCACCTTCCACACCACCTTCCACACCACCTCCCACACCACCTTCCACACCACTTTCCACACCACCTTCCACACCACCTTCTCTACCGCCTTCCACACCACCTTCCACACCACCTTCCACACCACCTTCCATACCACCTTCCAAACCACCTTCCACACCACCTTCCACACCACCTTCCACACCACCTTCCATACCACCTTCCAAACCACCTTCCACACCACCTTCCACACTACCTATCACACCATCTTCCACACCACCTTCCACACCACCTTTCACACCACCTTCCACACCACCTTCCACACCTCCTTCCACACCACCTTCCACACCACCTTCCACACCACCTTTCATACCACCTTCCATACCACCTTTCACACCATCTTCCACACCACCTTCCACACCTCTTTCCACACCATTTTCCACACCACCTTCTATACCGCCTTCCAAACCACCTTTAACACCACCTTCCATACCACCTTCCACACCACCTTCCACACCACCTTCTATACAACCTTCCAAACCACCTTCCACACCACCTTCCACACCACCTTTCACACCACCTTCCACACCACCTTCCACACCACCTAATATACAACTTTCCACACCACCTCCCACACCACCTTCTACACCACCTATCACACCATCTTCCACACCACCTTCCACACCACCTTTCACACCACCTTCCACACCACCTTCCACACCACCTAATATACAACTTTCCACACCACCTCCCACACCACCTTCTACACCACCTTCCACACCACCTTCCACACCACCTTCCTCACCACCTTCCACATCACCTTTCACACCACCCTCCACACCACCTTCCATACCACCTTCCACACCACCATCCACACCACCTTCCATACAACCTTCCACACTATCTTCCACACCATTTTCCAACCACCTTCCACACCACTTTCCACACCACTATCCACACCACCTTTTATACCACCTTCCATATCACCTTCCACACCACCTTCCACACCACCTTCCACACCACCTTTACACCACCTCTCACACCACCTTCCACACCACCCTCCACACCACCCTCCACACCACCCTCCACACCACCCTCCACCTTACCTTCCACACCACCTTCCACACCACCTTCCACACCACTTTCTACACCACCTTTCACACCACCTTCTCTACCGCCTTCCACACCACCTTCCACACCACCTTCCACACCACCTTCCACACCACCTCCCACACCACCTTCCACACCACTTTCCACACCACCTTCCACACCACTTTCTCTACCGCCTTCCACACCACCTTCCACACCACCTTCCACACCACCTTCCATACCACCTTCTAAACCACCTTCCACACCACCTTCCACACCACCTTCCATACCACCTTCCAAACCACCTTCCACACCACCTTCCACACTACCTATCACACCATCTTCCACACCACCTTCCACACCACCTTTCACACCACCTTCCACACCACCTTCCACACCTCCTTCCACACCACCTTCCACACCACCTTCCACACCACCTTTCATACCACCTTCCATACCACCTTTCACACCACCTTCCACACCACCTTCCACACCTCTTTCCACACCATCTTACACACCACCTTCTATACAACCTTCCAAACCACCTTCCACACCACCTTCCACACCACCTTCCATACCACCTTCCACACCACCTTCCACACCACCTTCTATACAACCTTCCAAACCACCTTCCACACCACCTTCCACACCACCTTCCACACCACCTTCCATACCACCTTCCAAACCACCTTCCACACCACCTTCCACACCACCTATCACACCATCTTCCACACCACCTTCCACACCACCTTTCACACCACCTTCCACACCACCTTCCACACCACCTAATATACAACTTTCCACACCACCTCCCACACCACCTTCTACACCACCTATCACACCATCTTCCACACCACCTTCCACACCACCTTTCACACCACCTTCCACACCACCTTCCACACCACCTAATATACAACTTTCCACACCACCTCCCACACCACCTTCTACACCACCTTCCACACCACCTTCCACACCACCTTCCTCACCACCTTCCACATCACCTTTCACACCACCCTCCACACCACCTTCCATACCACCTTCCACACCACCATCCACACCACCTTCCATACAACCTTCCACACCATCTTCCACACCATTTTCCAACCACCTTCCACACCACTTTCCACACCACTATCCACACCACCTTTTATACCACCTTCCATATCACCTTCCACACCACCTTCCACACCACCTTCCACACCACCTTTACACCACCTCTCACACCACCTTCCACACCACCCTCCACACCACCCTCCACACCACCCTCCACCTTACCTTCCACACCACCTTCCACACCACCTTCCACACCACTTTCTACACCACCTTTCACACCACCTTCTCTACCGCCTTCCACACCACCTTCCACACCACCTTCCACACCACCTTCCACACCACCTAATATACAACTTTCCACACCACCTCCCACACCACCTTCTACACCACCTTCCACACCACCTTCCACACCACCTTCCTCACCACCTTCCACATCACCTTTCACACCACCCTCCACACCACCTTCCATACCACCTTCCACACCACCATCCACACCACCTTCCATACAACCTTCCACACTATCTTCCACACCATTTTCCAACCACCTTCCACACCACTTTCCACACCACTATCCACACCACCTTTTATACCACCTTCCATATCACCTTCCACACCACCTTCCACACCACCTTCCACACCACCTTTACACCACCTCTCACACCACCTTCCACACCACCCTCCACACCACCCTCCACACCACCCTCCACACCACCCTCCACCTTACCTTCCACACCACCTTCCACACCACCTTCCACACCACTTTCTACACCACCTTTCACACCACCTTCTCTACCGCCTTCCACACCACCTTCCACACCACCTTCCACACCACCTTCCACACCACCTCCCACACCACCTTCCACACCACTTTCCACACCACCTTCCACACCACTTTCTCTACCGCCTTCCACACCACCTTCCACACCACCTTCCACACCACCTTCCATACCACCTTCTAAACCACCTTCCACACCACCTTCCACACCACCTTCCATACCACCTTCCAAACCACCTTCCACACCACCTTCCACACTACCTATCACACCATCTTCCACACCACCTTCCACACCACCTTTCACACCACCTTCCACACCACCTTCCACACCTCCTTCCACACCACCTTCCACACCACCTTCCACACCACCTTTCATACCACCTTCCATACCACCTTTCACACCACCTTCCACACCACCTTCCACACCTCTTTCCACACCATCTTACACACCACCTTCTATACAACCTTCCAAACCACCTTCCACACCACCTTCCACACCACCTTCCATACCACCTTCCACACCACCTTCCACACCACCTTCTATACAACCTTCCAAACCACCTTCCACACCACCTTCCACACCACCTTCCACACCACCTTCCATACCACCTTCCAAACCACCTTCCACACCACCTTCCACACCACCTATCACACCATCTTCCACACCACCTTCCACACCACCTTTCACACCACCTTCCACACCACCTTCCACACCACCTAATATACAACTTTCCACACCACCTCCCACACCACCTTCTACACCACCTATCACACCATCTTCCACACCACCTTCCACACCACCTTTCACACCACCTTCCACACCACCTTCCACACCACCTAATATACAACTTTCCACACCACCTCCCACACCACCTTCTACACCACCTTCCACACCACCTTCCACACCACCTTCCTCACCACCTTCCACATCACCTTTCACACCACCCTCCACACCACCTTCCATACCACCTTCCACACCACCATCCACACCACCTTCCATACAACCTTCCACACCATCTTCCACACCATTTTCCAACCACCTTCCACACCACTTTCCACACCACTATCCACACCACCTTTTATACCACCTTCCATATCACCTTCCACACCACCTTCCACACCACCTTCCACACCACCTTTACACCACCTCTCACACCACCTTCCACACCACCCTCCACACCACCCTCCACACCACCCTCCACCTTACCTTCCACACCACCTTCCACACCACCTTCCACACCACTTTCTACACCACCTTTCACACCACCTTCTCTACCGCCTTCCACACCACCTTCCACACCACCTTCCACACCACCTTCCACACCACCTCCCACACCACCTTCCACACCACCCTCCACACCACCCTCGACCTTACCTTCCACACCACCTTCCACACCACCTTCCACACCACCTTCCACACCACCTTCCAAACCATCTTCCACACCACCTTCCACACCATCTTCCATACCACCTTCCACACCACCATCCACACTACCTTCCATACAACCTTCCACACCATCTTCCACACCACTTTCCAACCACCTTCCACACCACTTTCCACACCACTATCTACACCACCTTTTATACCACCTTCCATATCACCTTCCACACCACCTTCCACACCACCTTCCACACCACCTTTACACCACCTCTCACACCACCTTCCACACCACCCTCCACACCACCCTCCACACCACCCTCCACCTTACCTCCCACACCACCTTCCACACCACCTTCCACACCACTTTCTACACCACCTTTCACACCATCTTCTCTACCGCCTTCCACACCACCTTCCACACCACCTTCCACACCACCTTCCACACCACCTCCCACACCACCTTCCACACCACTTTCCACACCACTTTCCACACCACCTTCTCTACCGCCTTCCACACCACCTTCCACACCACCTTCCACACCATCTTCCACACCACCTTCCACACCACCTTTCACACCACCTTCCACACCACCTTCCACACCACCTAATATACAACTTTCCACACCACCTCCCACACCACCTTCTACACCACCTTCCACACCACCTTCCACACCACCTTCCTCACCACCTTCCACATCACCTTTCACACCACCCTCCACACCACCTTCCATACCACCTTCCACACCACCATCCACACCACCTTCCATACAACCTTCCACACCATCTTCCACACCATTTTCCAACCACCTTCCACACCACTTTCCACACCACTATCCACACCACCTTTTATACCACCTTCCATATCACCTTCCACACCACCTTCCACACCATCTTCCACACCACCTTTACACCACCTCTCACACCACCTTCCACACCACCCTCCACACCACCCTCCACACCACCCTCCACACCACCCTCCACCTTACCTTCCACACCACCTTCCACACCACCTTCCACACCACCTTTCACACCACTTTCTCTACCGCCTTCCACACCACCTTCCACACCACCTTCCACACCACCTTCCACACCACCTCCCACACCACCTTCCACACCACCCTCCACACCACCCTCGACCTTACCTTCCACACCACCTTCCACACCACCTTCCACACCACCTTCCAAACCATCTTCCACACCACCTTCCACACCACCTTCCATACCACCTTCCACACCACCATCCACACCACCTTCCATACAACCTTCCACACCATCTTCCACACCACTTTCCAACCACCTTCCACACCACTTTCCACACCACTATCCACACCACCTTTTATACCACCTTCCATATCACCTTCCACACCACCTTCCACACCACCTTCCACACCACCTTTACACCACCTCTCACACCACCTTCCACACCACCCTCCACACCACCCTCCACACCACCCTCCACCTTACCTCCCACACCACCTTCCACACCACCTTCCACACCACTTTCTACACCACCTTTCACACCACCTTCTCTACCGCCTTCCACACCACCTTCCACACCACCTTCCACACCACCTTCCACACCACCTCCCACACCACCTTCCACACCACTTTCCACACCACTTTCCACACCACCTTCTCTACCGCCTTCCACACCACCTTCCACACCACCTTCCACACCACCTTCCACACCACCTTCCATACCACCTTCCAAACCACCTTCCACACCACCTTCCACACCACCTGTCACACCATCTTCCACACCACCTTCCACACCACCTTTTATACCACCTTCCATATCACCTTCCACACCACCTTCCACACCACCTTCCACACCACCTTTACACCACCTCTCACACCACCTTCCACACCACCCTCCACACCACCCTCCACACCACCCTCCACACCACCCTCCACACCACCCTCCACCTTACTTTCCACACCACCTTCCACACCACCTTCCACACCACTTTCTACACCACCTTTCACACCACCTTCTCTACCGCCTTCCACACCACCTTCCACACCACCTTCCACACCACCTTCCACACCACCTCCCACACCACCTTCCACACCACCTTCCACACCACCTTCCACACCACCTTCCAAACCATCTTCCACACCACCTTCCACACCACCTTCCATACCACCTTCCACACCACCATCCACACCACCTTCCATACAACCTTCCACACCATCTTCCACACCACTTTCCAACCACCTTCCACACCACTTTCAACACCACTATCCACACCACCTTTTATACCACCTTCCATATCACCTTCCACACCACCTTCCACACCACCTTCCACACCACCTTTACACCACCTCTCACACCACCTTCCACACCACCCTCCACACCACCCTCCACACCACCCTCCACACCACCCTCCACTTTACCTCCCACACCACCTTCCACACCACCTTCCACACCACTTTCTACACCACCTTTCACACCACCTTCTCTACCGCCTTCCACACCACCTTCCACACCACCTTCCACACCACCTTTACACCACCTCTCACACCACCTTCCACACCACCCTCCACACCACCCTCCACACCACCCTCCACACCACCCTCCACCTTACCTCCCACACCACCTTCCACACCACCTTCCACACCACTTTTTACACCACCTTTCACACCACCTTCTCTACCGCCTTCCACACCACCTTCCACACCACCTTCCACACCACCTTCCACACCACCTTCCACACCACCTTCCATACCACCTTCCAAACCACTTTCCACACCACCTTCTCTACCGCCTTCCACACCACCTTCCATACCACCTTCCACACCACCTTCCACACCACCTTCCATACCACCTTCCAAACCACCTTCCACACCACCTTCCACACCACCTTCCACACTACCTATCACACCATCTTCCACACCACCTTCCACACCACCTTTCACACCACCTTCCACACCACCTTCCACACCTCCTTCCACACCACCTTTCACACCACCTTCCACACCACCTTCCACACCACCTAATATACAACTTTCCACACCACCTCCCACACCACCTTCTACACCACCTTCCACACCACCTTCCACACCACCTTCCTCACCACCTTCCACATCACCTTTCACACCACCCTCCACACCACCTTCCATACCACCTTCCACACCACCATCCACACCACCTTCCATACAACCTTCCACACCATCTTCCACACCATTTTCCAACCACCTTCCACACCACTTTCCACACCACTATCCACACCACCTTTTATACCACCTCTCACACCACCTTCCACACCACCCTCCACACCACCCTCCACACCACCCTCCACACCACCCTCCACCTTACCTTCCACACCACCTTCCACACCACCTTCCACACCACTTTCTACACCACCTTTCACACCACCTTCTCTACCGCCTTCCACACCACCTTCCACACCACCTTCCACACCACCTTCCACACCACCTCCCACACCACCTTCCACACCACCCTCCACACCACCCTCCACCTTACCTTCCACACCACCTTCCACACCACCTTCCACACCACCTTCCACACCACCTTCCAAACCATCTTCCACACCACCTTCCACACCACCTTCCATACCACCTTCCACACCACCATCCACACCACCTTCCATACAACCTTCCACACCATCTTCCACACCACTTTCCAACCACCTTCCACACCACTTTCCACACCACTATCCACACCACCTTTTATACCACCTTCCATATCACCTTCCACACCACCTTCCACACCACCTTCCACACCACCTCTCACACCACCTTCCACACCACCCTCCACACCACCCTCCACACCACCCTCCACACCACCCTCCACCTTACCTCCCACACCACCTTCCACACCACCTTCCACACCACTTTCTACACCACCTTTCACACCACCTTCTCTACCGCCTTCCACACCACCTTCCACACCACCTTCCACACCACCTTCCACACCACCTCCCACACCACCTTCTACACCACTTTCCACACCGCCTTCCACACCACCTTCCACACCACCTTCCACACCACCTTCCATACCACCTTCCAAACCACCTTCCACACCACCTTCCACACCACCTTCCATACCACCTTCCAAACCACCTTCCACACCACCTTCCACACTACCTATCACACCATCTTCCACACCACCTTCCACACCACCTTTCACACCACCTTCCACACCACCTTCCACACCTCCTTCCACACCACCTTCCACACCACCTTCCACACCACCTTTCATACCACCTTCCATACCACCTTTCACACCATCTTCCACACCACCTTCTATACCGCCTTCCAAACCACCTTTAACACCACCTTCCATACCACCTTCCACACCACCTTCCACACCACCTTCTATACAACCTTCCATACCACCTTCCACACCACCTTCCACACCACCTTCTACACCACCTTCCACACCACCTTCCACACCTGCTTCCACACCACCTTCCACACCACCTTCCAACGACCTTGCATACCACCTTCCACACCACCTTTTATACCACCTTCTATACCACCTCCCACACCACCTTCCACACCACCTTCCATACAACTTTTCACACCACCTTCCACACCACCTTCCACACCACCTTCCACACCACCTTTCACACCACCTTTCACACCACCTTCCACACCACCTTCCACACCACCTCCCACACCACCTTCCACACCACCCTCCACACCACCCTCCACACCACCTTCTATACCGCCTTTCGCACCACCTTCCACACCACCTTCCACACCACCTTCCACACCACCTTCCATACAACTTTTCACACCACCTTCCACACCACCTTCCACACCACCTTCCACACCACCTTTCACACCACCTTTCACACCACCTTTCACACCACCTTCCACACCACCTTCCACACCACCTCCCACACCACCTTCCACACCACCCTCCACACCACCCTCCACACCACCTTCACACCACCTTTCACACCACCTTCCACACCTCCTTCCACACCACCTTCCACACCACCTTCCAACCACTTTCCACACCACCTTCCACACCACCTTTTATACCACCTTCCATACCACCTTCCACACCACCTTCCACACCTCTTTCCACACCATCTTCCACACGACCTTCTATACCGCCTTCCAAACCACCTTCCACACCACCTTCCACACCACCTTCCACACTACCTTCCACACCACCTTCCACACCACCTTCCACACCACCTTCCACACCACCTTCCACACCACCTCCCACACCACCTTCCACACCACCTCTCACACCACCTTCCACACCACCTCCCACACCACCTTCCACACCACCTCCCACACCACCTTCCACACCACCTTCCACACCATCTTCCACACCACCTTCCACACCACCCTCCACACCACCTAATATACAACTTTCCACACCACCTCCCACACCACCTTCTACACCACCTTCCACAGCACCTTCCACACCACCTTCCTCACCACCTTCCACATCACCTTTCACACCACCTTCCACACCACCTTCCATACCAACTTCCACACCACCATCCACACCACCTTCCATACAACCTTCCACACCATCTTCCACACCACTTTCCAACCACCTTCCACACCACTTTCCACACCACTATCCACACCACCTTTTATACCACTTTCCATATCACCTTCCACACCACCTTCCACACCACCTTTACACCACCTCTCACACCACCTTCCACACCACCCTCCACACCACCCTCCACACCACCCTCCACACCACCCTCCACCTTACCTCCCACACCACCTTCCACACCACCTTCCACACCACTTTCTACACCACCTTTCACACCACCTTCTCTACCGCCTTCCACACCACCTTCCACACCACCTTCCACACCACCTTCCACACCACCTTCCACACCACCTCCCACACCACCTTCCACACCACTTTCCACACCACTTTCCACACCACCTTCTCTACCGCCTTCCACACCACCTTCCACACCACCTTCCACACCACCTTCCACACCACCTTCCATACCACCTTCCAAACCACCTTCCACACCACCTTCCACACCACCTTCCATACCACCTTCCAAACCACCTTCCACACCACCTTCCACACCACCTATCACACCATCTTCCACACCACCTTCCACACCACCTTTCACACCACCTTCCACACCACCTTCCACACCACCTAATATACAACATTCCACACCACCTCCCACACCACCTTCTACACCACCTTCCACACCACCTTCCACACCACCTTCCTCACCACCTTCCACATCACCTTTCACACCACCCTCCACACCACCTTCCATACCACCTTCCACACCACCATCCACACCACCTTCCATACAACCTTCCACACCATCTTCCACACCATTTTCCAACCACCTTCCACACCACTTTCCACACCACTATCCACACCACCTTTTATACCACCTTCCATATCACCTTCCACACCACCTTCCACACCACCTTCCACACCACCTTTACACCACCTCTCACACCACCTTCCACACCACCCTCCACACCACCCTCCACACCACCCTCCACACCACCCTCCACACCACCCTCCACCTTACCTTCCACACCACCTTCCACACCACCTTCCACACCACTTTCTACACCACCTTTCACACCACCTTCTCTACCGCCTTCCACACCACCTTCCACACCACCTTCCACACCACCTTCCACACCACCTCCCACACCACCTTCCACACCACCCTCCACACCACCCTCCACCTTACCTTCCACACCACCTTCCACACCACCTTCCACACCACCTTCCACACCACCTTCCAAACCATCTTCCACACCACCTTCCACACCACCTTCCATACCACCTTCCACACCACCATCCACACCACCTTCCATACAACCTTCCACACCATCTTCCACACCACTTTCCAACCACCTTCCACACCACTTTCCACACCACTATCCACACCACCTTTTATACCACCTTCCATATCACCTTCCACACCACCTTCCACACCACCTTCCACACCACCTTTACACCACCTCTCACACCACCTTCCACACCACCCTCCACACCACCCTCCACACCAACCTCCACACCACCCTCCACCTTACCTCCCACACCACCTTCCACACCACCTTCCACACCACTTTCTACACCACCTTTCACACCACCTTCTCTACCGCCTTCCACACCACCTTCCACAGCACCTTCCACACCACCTTCCACACCACCTCCCACATCACCTTCCACACCACTTTCCACACCACCTTCCACACCACCTTCTCTACCGCCTTCCACACCACCTTCCACACCACCTTCCACACCACCTTCCATACCACCTTCCAAACCACCTTCCACACCACCTTCCACACCACCTTCCACACCACCTTCCATACCACCTTCCAAACCACCTTCCACACCACCTTCCACACTACCTATCACATCATCTTCCACACCACCTTCCACACCACCTTTCACACCACCTTCCACACCACCTTCCACACCACCTAATATACAACTTTCCACACCACCTCCCACACCACCTTCTACACCACTATCCACACCACCTTTTATACCACCTTCCATATCACCTTCCACACCACCTTCCACACCACCTTCCACACCACCTTCTACACCACCTTCCACACCACCTTCCACACCACCTTCCTCACCACCTTCCACATCACCTTTCACACCACCCTCCACACCACCTTCCATACCACCTTCCACACCACCATCCACACCACCTTCCATACAACCTTCCACACCATCTTCCACACCATTTTCCAACCACCTTCCACACCACTTTCCACACCACTATCCACACCACCTTTTATACCACCTTCCATATCACCTTCCACACCACCTTCCACACCACCTTCCACACCACCTTCCACACCACCTTTACACCACCTCTCACACCACCTTCCACACCACCCTCCACACCACCCTCCACACCACCCTCCACACCACCCTCCACCTTACCTTCCACACCACCTTCCACACCACCTTCCACACCACCTTCCACACCACCTTCCAAACCATCTTCCACACCACCTTCCACACCACCTTCCATACCACCTTCCACACCACCATCCACACCACCTTCCATACAACCTTCCACACCATCTTCCACACCACTTTCCAACCACCTTCCACACCACTTTCCACACCACTATCCACACCACCTTTTATACCACCTTCCATATCACCTTCCACACCACCTTCCACACCACCTTCCACACCACCTTCACACCACCTCTCACACCACCTTCCACACCACCCTCCACACCACCCTCCACACCAACCTCCACACCACCCTCCACCTTACCTCCCACACCACCTTCCACACCACCTTCCACACCACTTTCTACACCACCTTTCACACCACCTTCTCTACCGCCTTCCACACCACCTTCCACAGCACCTTCCACACCACCTTCCACACCACCTCCCACACCACCTTCCACACCACTTTCCACACCACCTTCCACACCACCTTCTCTACCGCCTTCCACACCACCTTCCACACCACCTTCCACACCACCTTCCATACCACCTTCCAAACCACCTTCCACACCACCTTCCACACCACCTTCCACACCACCTTCCATACCACCTTCCAAACCACCTTCCACACCACCTTCCACACTACCTATCACACCATCTTCCACACCACCTTCCACACCACCTTTCACACCACCTTCCACACCACCTTCCACACCACCTAATATACAACTTTCCACACCACCTCCCACACCACCTTCTACACCACTATCCACACCACCTTTTATACCACCTTCCATATCACCTTCCACACCACCTTCCACACCACCTTCCACACCACCTTTACACCACCTCTCACACCACCTTCCACACCACCCTCCACACCACCCTCCACACCACCCTCCACACCACCCTCCACCTTACCTTCCACAGCACCTTCCACACCACCTTCCACACCACCTCCCACACCACCTTCCACACCACTTTCCACACCACCTTCCACACCACCTTCTCTACCACCTCCCACACCACCTTCCACACCACCCTCCACACCACCCTCCACCTTACCTTCCACACCACCTTCCACACCACCTTCCACACCACCTTCCACACCACCTTCCAAACCATCTTCCACACCACCTTCCACACCACCTTCCATACCACCTTCCACACCACCATCCACACCACCTTCCATACAACCTTCCACACCATCTTCCACACCACTTTCCAACCACCTTCCACACCACTTTCCACACCACTATCCACACCACCTTTTATACCACCTTCCATATCACCTTCCACACCACCTTCCACACCACCTTCCACACCACCTTCACACCACCTCTCACACCACCTTCCACACCACCCTCCACACCACCCTCCACACCAACCTCCACACCACCCTCCACCTTACCTCCCACACCACCTTCCACACCACCTTCCACACCACTTTCTACACCACCTTTCACACCACCTTCTCTACCGCCTTCCACACCACCTTCCACAGCACCTTCCACACCACCTTCCACACCACCTCCCACACCACCTTCCACACCACTTTCCACACCACCTTCCACACCACCTTCTCTACCGCCTTCCACACCACCTTCCACACCACCTTCCACACCACCTTCCATACCACCTTCCAAACCACCTTCCACACCACCTTCCACACCACCTTCCACACCACCTTCCATACCACCTTCCAAACCACCTTCCACACCACCTTCCACACTACCTATCACACCATCTTCCACACCACCTTCCACACCACCTTTCACACCACCTTCCACACCACCTTCCACACCACCTAATATACAACTTTCCACACCACCTCCCACACCACCTTCTACACCACTATCCACACCACCTTTTATACCACCTTCCATATCACCTTCCACACCACCTTCCACACCACCTTCCACACCACCTTTACACCACCTCTCACACCACCTTCCACACCACCCTCCACACCACCCTCCACACCACCCTCCACACCACCCTCCACCTTACCTTCCACAGCACCTTCCACACCACCTTCCACACCACCTCCCACACCACCTTCCACACCACTTTCCACACCACCTTCCACACCACCTTCTCTACCGCCTTCCACACCACCTTCCAAACCACCTTCCACACCACCTTCCACACTACCTATCACACCATCTTCCACACCACCTTCCACACCACCTTCCACACCACCTTCCACACCACCTTCCTCACCACCTTCCACATCACCTTTCACACCACCCTCCACACCACCTTCCATACCACCTTCCACACCACCATCCACACCACATTCCATACAACCTTCCACACCATCTTCCACACCATTTTCCAACCACCTTCCACACCACTTTCCACACCACTATCCACACCACCTTTTATACCACCTTCCATATCACCTTCCACACCACCTTCCACACCACCTTCCACACCACCTTTACACCACCTCTCACACCACCTTCCACACCACCCTCCACACCACCCTCCACACCACCCTCCACACCACCCTCCACCTTACCTTCCACACCACCTTCCACACCACCTTCCACACCACTTTCTACACCACCTTTCACACCACCTTCTCTACCGCCTTCCACACCACCTTCCACACCACCTTCCACACCACCTTCCACACCACCTCCCACACCACCTTCCACACCACCCTCCACACCACCCTCCACCTTACCTTCCACACGACCTTCCACACCACCTTCCACACCACCTTCCACACCACCTTCCACACCATCTTCCACACCACCTTCCACACCACCTTCCACACCACCTTCCACACCACTTTCCACACCACCTTCCACACCACTTTCAACACCACCTTCCAACAACCTTCCACACCACCCTACACACCACCTTCCACACCACCCTCCACACCACCTTCCATACCACCTTCCATACCACCTTCCACACCACCTTCCACACCACTTTCAACACCACCTTCCATACCACCTTCCACACCACCTTCCACACCACCTTCCACACCACCTTCCAACCACCTTCCATACCACCTTCCACACCACCTTCCACACCACCTTCTATACCGCCTTCCACACCACCTTCCACACCACCTTCTACACCACCTTCCACACCACCTTCCACACCACCTTCCACACCACCTTCCACACCACCTTCCACACCTCCTTCCACACCACCTTCCAACCACTTTCCACACCACCTTCCACACCACCTTCCACACCACCTTTTATACCACCTTCCATACCACCTTCCACACCACCTTCCACACCACCTTCCACACCTCTTTCCACACCATCTTCCACACGACCTTCTATACCACCTTCCACACCACCTTCCACACCACCTTCCACACCACCTTCCACACCACCTTCCACACCACCTTCCACACCACCTTCCACACCACCTCCCACACCACCTTCCACACCACCCTCCACACCACCCTCCACCTTACCTTCCACACGACCTTCCACACCACCTTCCACACCACCTTCCACACCACCTTCCACACCACCTTCCAACCACCTTCCATACCACCTTCCACACCACCTTCCACACGACCTTCTATACCGCCTTCCACACCACCTTCAACACCACCTTCCACACCACCCTCCACACCACCCTCCACCTTACCTTCCACACGACCTTCCACACCACCTTCCACACCACCTTCCACACCACCTTCCACACCATCTTCCACACCATCTTCCACACCACCTTCCACACCACCTTCCACACCACCTTCCACACCACTTTCCACACCACCTTCCACACCACTTTCAACACCACCTTCCAACAACCTTCCACACCACCCTACACACCACCTTCCACACCACCCTCCACACCACCTTCCATACCACCTTCCAAACCACTTTCCACACCACCTTCTCTACCGCCTTCCACACCACCTTCCACACCACCTTCCACACCACCTTCCACACCACCTTCCACACCACCTTCCATACCACCTTCCAAACCACCTTCCACACCACCTTCCACACCACCTTCCACACTACCTATCACACCATCTTCCACACCACCTTCCACACCACCTTTCACACCACCTTCCACACCACCTTCCACACCTCCTTCCACACCACCTTTCACACCACCTTCCACACCACCTTCCACACCACCTAATATACAACTTTCCACACCACCTCCCACACCACCTTCTACACCACCTTCCACACCACCTTCCACACCACCTTCCTCACCACCTTCCACATCACCTTTCACACCACCCTCCACACCACCTTCCATACCACCTTCCACACCACCATCCACACCACCTTCCATACAACCTTCCACACCATCTTCCACACCATTTTCCAACCACCTTCCACACCACTTTCCACACCACTATCCACACCACCTTTTATACCACCTTCCATATCACCTTCCACACCACCTTCCACACCACCTTCCACACCACCTTTACACCACCTCTCACACCACCTTCCACACCACCCTCCACACCACCCTCCACACCACCCTCCACACCACCCTCCACCTTACCTTCCACACCACCTTCCACACCACCTTCCACACCACTTTCTACACCACCTTTCACACCACCTTCTCTACCGCCTTCCACACCACCTTCCACACCACCTTCCACACCACCTTCCACACCACCTCCCACACCACCTTCCACACCACCCTCCACACCACCCTCCACCTTACCTTCCACACCACCTTCCACACCACCTTCCACACCACCTTCCACACCACCTTCCAAACCATCTTCCACACCACCTTCCACACCACCTTCCATACCACCTTCCACACCACCATCCACACCACCTTCCATACAACCTTCCACACCATCTTCCACACCACTTTCCAACCACCTTCCACACCACTTTCCACACCACTATCCACACCACCTTTTATACCACCTTCCATATCACCTTCCACACCACCTTCCACACCACCTTCCACACCACCTTCCACACCACCTTCCACACCACCTTTACACCACCTCTCACACCACCTTCCACACCACCCTCCACACCACCCTCCACACCAACCTCCACACCACCCTCCACCTTACCTCCCACACCACCTTCCACACCACCTTCCACACCACTTTCTACACCACCTTTCACACCACCTTCTCTACCGCCTTCCACACCACCTTCCACAGCACCTTCCACACCACCTTCCACACCACCTCCCACACCACCTTCCACACCACTTTCCACACCACCTTCCACACCACCTTCTCTACCGCCTTCCACACCACCTTCCACACCACCTTCCACACCACCTTCCAAACCACCTTCCACACCACCTTCCACACCACCTTCCACACCACCTTCCATACCACCTTCCAAACCACCTTCCACACCACCTTCCACACTACCTATCACACCATCTTCCACACCACCTTCCACACCACCTTTCACACCACCTTCCACACCACCTTCCACACCACCTAATATACAACTTTCCACACTACCTCCCACACCACCTTCTACACCACTATCCACACCACCTTTTATACCACCTTCCATATCACCTTCCACACCACCTTCCACACCACCTTCCACACCACCTTTACACCACCTCTCACACCACCTTCCACACCACCCTCCACACCACCCTCCACACCACCCTCCACACCACCCTCCACCTTACCTTCCACAGCACCTTCCACACCACCTTCCACACCACCTCCCACACCACCTTCCACACCACTTTCCACACCACCTTCCACACCACCTTCTCTACCGCCTTCCACACCACCTTCCAAACCACCTTCCACACCACCTTCCACACTACCTATCACACCATCTTCCACACCACCTTCCACACCACCTTCCACACCACCTTCCACACCACCTTCCTCACCACCTTCCACATCACCTTTCACACCACCCTCCACACCACCTTCCATACCACCTTCCACACCACCATCCACACCACCTTCCATACAACCTTCCACACCATCTTCCACACCATTTTCCAACCACCTTCCACACCACTTTCCACACCACTATCCACACCACCTTTTATACCACCTTCCATATCACCTTCCACACCACCTTCCACACCACCTTCCACACCACCTTTACACCACCTCTCACACCACCTTCCACACCACCCTCCACACCACCCTCCACACCACCCTCCACACCACCCTCCACCTTACCTTCCACACCACCTTCCACACCACCTTCCACACCACTTTCTACACCACCTTTCACACCACCTTCTCTACCGCCTTCCACACCACCTTCCACACCACCTTCCACACCACCTTCCACACCACCTCCCACACCACCTTCCACACCACCCTCCACACCACCCTCCACCTTACCTTCCACACGACCTTCCACACCACCTTCCACACCACCTTCCACACCACCTCCACACCATCTTCCACACCACCTTCCACACCACCTTCCACACCACCTTCCACACCACTTTCCACACCACCTTCCACACCACTTTCAACACCACCTTCCAACAACCTTCCACACCACCCTACACACCACCTTCCACACCACCCTCCACACCACCTTCCATACCACCTTCCATACCACCTTCCACACCACCTTCCACACCACTTTCAACACCACCTTCCATACCACCTTCCACACCACCTTCCACACCACCTTCCACACCACCTTCCAACCACCTTCCATACCACCTTCCACACCACCTTCCACACGACCTTCTATACCGCCTTCCACACCACCTTCCACACCAACTTCCACACCACCTTCCACACCACCTTCCACACCACCTTCCACACCACCTTCCACACCACCTTCCACACCACCTTCCACACCTCCTTCCACACCACCTTCCACACCACCTTCCAACCACTTTCCACACCACCTTCCACACCACCTTCCACACCACCTTTTATACCACCTTCCATACCACCTTCCACACCACCTTCCACACCACCTTCCACACCTCTTTCCACACCATCTTCCACACGACCTTCTATACCACCTTCCACACCACCTTCCACACCACCTTCCACACCACCTTCCACACCACCTTCAATACCACCTTCCATACCACCTTCCACACCAACTTCCACACCACTTTCTACACCACCTTTCACACCACCTTCTCTACCGCCTTCCACACCACCTTCCACACCACCTTCCACACCACCTTCCACACCACCTTCCACACCACCTTCCACACCACCTTCCACACCACCTCCCACACCACCTTCCACACCACCCTCCACACCACCCTCCACCTTACCTTCCACACGACCTTCCACACCACTTTCCACACCACCTTCCACACCACCTTCCACACCACCTTCCAACCACCTTCCATACCACCTTCCACACCACCTTCCACACCACCTTCCACACCACCTTCCACACCACCTTCCACACCATCTTCCACACCACCTTCCACACCACCTTCCACACCACCTTCCACACGACCTTCTATACCGCCTTCCACACCACCTTCAACACCACCTTCCACACCACCCTCCACACCACCCTCCACACCACCCTCCACCTTACCTTCCACACGACCTTCCACACCACCTTCCACACCACCTTCCACACCACCTTCCACACCATCTTCCACACCACCTTCCACACCACCTTCCACACCACCTTCCACACCACTTTCCACACCACCTTCCACACCACTTTCAACACCACCTTCCAACAACCTTCCACACCACCTTCCACACCACCCTCCACACCACCTTCCATACCACCTTCCATACCACCTTCCACACCACCTTCCACACCACTTTCAACACCACCTTCCATACCACCTTCCACACCACCTTCCACACCACCTTCCACACCACCTTCCAACCACCTTCCATACCACCTTCCACACCACCTTCCACACGACCTTCTATACCGCCTTCCACACCACCTTCCACACCACCTTCCACACCACCTTCCACACCACCTTCCACACCACCTTCCACACCACCTTCCACACCACCTTCCACACCACCTTCCACACCTCCTTCCACACCACCTTATACACCACCTTCCAACCACTTTCCACACCACCTTCCACACCACCTTCCACACCACCTTTTATACCACCTTCCATACCACCTTCCACACCACCTTCCACACCACCTTCCACACCACCTTCCACACCACCTTCAACACCACCTTCCATACCACCTTCCACACCTGCTTCCACACCACCTTCCACACCACCTTCCAACGACCTTACATACCACCTTCCACACCACCTTTTATACCACCTTCCATACCACCTTCCACACCACCTTCCACACCACCTCCCACACCACCCTCCACACCACCCTCCACACCACCCTCCACACCACCCTCCGTACCACCTTCCACACCACCTTCTATACAACCTTCCATACCACCTTCCACACCACCTTCCACACCACTTTCCACACCACCTTCCACACCACCTTCTACACCACCTTCCTTACCACCTTCCACACCTGCTTCCACACCACCTTCCACACCACCTTCCAACGACCTTACATACCACCTTCCACACCACCTTTTATACCACCTTCCATACCACCTTCCACACCACCTTCCACACCACCTCCCACACCACCCTCCACACCACCCTCCACACCACCCTCCACACCACCCTCCGTACCACCTTCCACACCACCTTCTATACCGCCTTTCGCACCACGTTCCACACCACCTTCCACACCACCTTCCACACCACCTTCCACACCACATTCCACACCACCTTCCACACCACTTTCCACACCACCTTCCACACCACCTTCCAAACCACCCTCCACACCACCCTCCACACCACCTTCCATACCACCTTCCACACCACCTTCCACACCACCTCCCACACCACCTTCCACACCACCCTCCACACCACCCTCCACACCACCTTCACACCACCTTCCACACCACCTTTCACACCTCCTTCCACACCACCTTCCACACCACCTTCCAACCATTTTCCACACCACCTTCCAACGACCTTGCATACCACGTTCCACACCACCTTCCACACCACCTTCCATACAACTTTTCACACCACCTTCCAACGACCTTACATACCACCTTCCACACCACCTTTTATACCACCTTCCATACCACCTTCCACACCACCTTCCACACCACCTCCCACACCACCCTCCACACCACCCTCCACACCACCCTCCGTACCACCTTCCACACCACCTTCTATACCGCCTTTCGCACCACCTTCCACACCACCTTCCACACCACCTTCCACACCACCTTCCACACCACCTTCCACACCACCTTCCACACCACTTTCCACACCACCTTCCACACCACCTTCCAAACCACCCTCCACACCACCCTCCGTATCACCTTCCACACCACCTTCTATACCGCCTTTCGCACCACCTTCCACACCACCTTCCACACCACCCTCCACACCTGCTTCCACACCACCTTCCACACGACCTTCCAACGACCTTACATACCACCTTCCACACAACCTTTTATACCACCTTCCATACCACTTTCCACACCACCTTCCACACCACCTCCCACACCACCCTCCACACCATCCTCCACACCACCCTCCGTACCACCTTCCACACCACCTTCCACACCACCTTCCACACCACCTCCGACACCACCCTCCTCACCACCCTCCACACCACCTTCCACACCACCTTCCACACCACCTTCCACACCACCTTCCACACCACCTTCCACACCACCTTCCACACCACCTTCCACACCACCTTCCACACCACCTTCCACACTACCTCCCGCACCACCTTCCACACCACCTTCCACACCACCTCCCACACCACCCTCCACACCACCCTCCACACCACCCTCCACACCACCTTCCACACCACCTTCTACACCACCTTCTATACCACCTCCCACACCACCTTCCACACCACCTTCCATACAACTTTTCACACCACCTTCCAACGACCTTACATACCACCTTCCACACCACCTTTTATACCACCTTCCATACCACCTTCCACACCACCTTCCACACCACCTCCCACACCACCCTCCACACCACCCTCCACACCACCCTCCGTACCACCTTCCACACCACCTTCTATACCGCCTTTCGCACCACCTTCCACACCACCTTCCACACCACCTTCCACACCACCTTCCACACCACCTTCCACACCACCTTCCACACCACTTTCCACACCACCTTCCACACCACCTTCCAAACCACCCTCCACACCACCCTCCACACCACCCTCCGTACCACCTTCCACACCACCTTCTATACCGCCTTTCGCACCACCTTCCACACCACCTTCCACACCACCCTCCACACCTGCTTCCACACCACCTTCCACACGACCTTCCAACGACCTTACATACCACCTTCCACACCACCTTTTATACCACCTTCCATACCACTTTCCACACCACCTTCCACACCACCTCCCACACCACCCTCCACACCACCCTCCACACCACCCTCCGTACCACCTTCCACACCACCTTCCACACCACCTTCCACACCACTTCCCACACCACCCTCCTCACCACCCTCCACACCACCTTCCACACCACCTTCCACACCACCTTCCACACCACCTTCCACACCACCTTCCACACCACCTTCCACACCACCTTCCACACCACCTTCCACACCACCTTCCACACTACCTCCCGCACCACCTTCCACACCACCTTCCACACCACCTCCCACACCACCCTCCACACCACCCTCCACACCACCCTCCACACCACCTTCCACACCACCTTCTATACCGCCTTTCGCACCACCTTCCACACCACTTTCCACACCACCTTCCACACCACCTCCCACACCACCTTCCACACCACCTTCCACACCACCTTCCACACCACCCTCCACACCACCCTCCACACCACCTTCCACACCACCTTCCACACCACCTCCCATACCACCCTCCACACCCCCATCCACACCACCTTCCACACCACCTTCTATACCGCCTTCCGCACCACCTTCCACACGACCTTCCACACCACCTTCCACAATACCTTCCACACCACCTCGCACACCACCTTCCACACCACCTTCCACACCACCTCCCACACCACTTTCCACACCACCCTCCACACCACCTTCCACACCACCTTCCACACCACCCTCCACACCACCTTCCACACCACCTTATATACAATTTTCCACACCACCTCCCACACCACCTTCTACACCACCTTCCATACCACCTTCCATACCACCTCCCTCACCACCTTCTACACCACCTTCCACACCACCTTCCACACCACCTTCCACACCACCTTCCACACCACCTTCCACACCACCCTCCACACCACCTTCCATACCACCTTCCACACCACCTTCCACACCACCTTCCATACAACCCTCCACACCATCTTCCTTACCACCTTTCACACCACCTTCCACACCACCTTCCACACCACCTTCCAACCACCTTCCACACCACCTCCCATACCACCCTCCACACCACCTTCCATACCACCTTCCACACCACCTTCCACACCACCTTCCATAAAACCTTCCACACCATCTTCCTTACCACCTTTCACACCATCTTCCACACCACCTTCCACACCACCCTCCACACCACCTTCCACACCACCTTATATACAATTTTCCACACCACCTCCCACACCACCTCCCACACCACCTTCTATACCACCTCCCACCCCACCTTCCACACCACCTTCCATACAACCTTCCACACCATCTTCCTTACCACCTTCCACACCACCTTCCACACCACCTTCCACACCACCTTCCACACCACCTTCCACACCACCTTCCAATCACCTTCCACACAACTTACCCCACCACTATCCACACCACCTTTTATACCACCTTCCATACCACCTTCCACACCACCTTCCACACCACCTTCCACACCACCTCCCACACCACCTTCCACACCACCCTCCACACCACCCTCCACACCACCCTCCATACCACCTTCCACACCACCTTCCACACCACCTTCCACACCACCTCCCACACCACCCTCCACACCACCCTCCACACCACCCTCCGTACCACCTTCCACACCACTTTCCACACCACCTTCCACACCACCTCCCACACCACCCTCCTCACCACCCTCCACACCACCGTCCACACCACCTTCCACACCACCTCTACACGACCTTCTATACCGCCTTCCACACCACCTTCCACACCACCTTCCACACCACCTTCCACACCACCTTCCACACCACCTTCCACACCACCTTCCACACCACCTTCCACACCACCCTCCACACCACCTTCCATACCACCTTCCACACCACCTTCCACACCACCTCCCATACCACCCTCCACACCACCTTCCATACCACCTTCCACACCACCTTCCACACCACCTTCCATAAAACCTTCCACACCATCTTCCTTACCACCTTTCACACCACCTTCCACACCACCTTCCACACCACCCTCCACACCACCTTCCACACCACCTTATATACAATTTTCCACACCACCTCCCACACCACCTCCCACACCACCTTCTATACCACCTCCCACCCCACCTTCCACACCACCTTCCACACCACCTTCCACACCACCTTCCACACCACCTTCCACACCACCTTCCAACCACCTTCCACACAACTTACCACACCACTATCCACACCACCTTTTATACCACCTTCCATACCACCTTCCACACCACCTTCCACACCACCTTCCACACCACCTCCCACACCACCTTCCACACCACCCTCCACACCACCCTCCACACCACCCTCCATACCACCTTCCACACCACCTTCCACACCACCTTCCACACCACCTCCCACACCACCCTCCACACCACCCTCCACACCACCCTCCGTACCACCTTCCACACCACTTTCCACACCACCTTCCACACCATCTTCCTTACCACCTTTCACACCACCTTCCACACCACCTTCCACACCACCCTCCACACCACCTTCCACACCACCTTATATACAATTTTCCACACCACCTCCCACACCACCTCCCACACCACCTTCTATACCACCTCCCACCCCACCTTCCACACCACCTTCCATACAACCTTCCACACCATCTTCCTTACCACCTTCCACACCACCTTCCACACCACCTTCCACACCACCTTCCACACCACCTTCCACACCACCTTCCAACCACCTTCCACACAACTTACCACACCACTATCCACACCACCTTTTATACCACCTTCCATACCACCTTCCACACCACCTTCCACACCACCTTCCACACCACCTCCCACACCACCTTCCACACCACCCTCCACACCACCCTCCACACCACCCTCCATACCACCTTCCACACCACCTTCCACACCACCTTCCACACCACCTCCCACACCACCCTCCACACCACCCTCCACACCACCCTCCGTACCACCTTCCACACCACTTTCCACACCACCTTCCACACCACCTCCCACACCACCCTCCTCACCACCCTCCACACCACCGTCCACACCACCTTCCACACCACCTCTACACGACCTTCTATACCGCCTTCCACACCACCTTCCACACCACCTTCCACACCACCTTCCACACCACCTTCCACACCACCTTCCACACCACCTTCCACACCACCTTCCACACCACCTTCCACACTACCTCCCGCACCACCTTTTACACCACCTTCCACACCACCTTCCACACCACCCTCCGAACCACCCTCCACACCACCCCCCACACCACCCTCCACACCACCTTCCACACCACCTTCTATACCGCCTTTCGCACCACCTTCCACACCACCTTCCACACCACCTTCCACACCACCTCCCACACCACCTTCCACACCACCTTCCACACCACCCTCCACACCACCTTCCACACCACCTTCCACACCACCTCCCATACCACCCTCCACACCCCCATCCACACCACCTTCCACACCACCTTCTATACCGCCTTCCGCACCACCTTCCACACGACCTTCCACACCACCTTCCACAATACCTTCCACACCACCTCCCACACCACCTTCCACACCACCTTCCACACCACCTCCCACACCACTTTCCACACCACCCTCCACACCACCTTCCACACCACCTTCCACACCACCCTCCACACCACCTTCCACACCACCTTATATACAATTTTCCACACCACCTCCCACACCACCTTCCACACCACCTTCCATACCACCTTCCATACCACCTCCTACACCACCTTCTACACCACCTTCCACACCACCTTCCACACCACCTTCCACACCACCTTCCACACCACCTTCCACACCACCCTCCACACCACCTTCCATACCACCTTCCACACCACCTTCCACACCACCTTCCATACAACCTTCCACACCATCTTCCTTACCACCTTTCACACCACCTTCCACACCACCTTCCACACCACCTTCCACACCACCTTCCAACCACCTTCCACACCACCTCCCATACCACCCTCCACACCACCATCCACACCACCTTCCACAATACCTTCCACACCACCTCCCACACCACCTTCCACACCACCTTTCACACCACCTCCCACACCACTTTCCACACCACCTTCCACACCACCTTCCACACCACCTTCCACACCACCTTCCACACCACCTTCCACACCACCTTCCACACCACCCTACATACCACCTTCCATACCACTTTCCACCCCACCTTCCACACCACCCTCCACACCACCTTCTCTACCGCCTTCCACACCACCTTCCACACCACCTTCCACACCACCTTCAACACCACCTTCCATACCACCTTACACACCACCTTCTATACAACATTCCATACCACCTTCCACACCACCTTCCACACCACCTTCCACACCACCTTCCACACCACCTTCTACACCACCTTCCACACCACCTTCCACACCTGCTTCCACACCACCTTCCACACCACCTCCCACACCACCTTCCACACCACCCTCCACACCACCCTCCACACCACCCTCCACACCACCTTCCACACCACCTTCCACACCACCTTCCACACCACCTTCCACACCACCTTCTCTACCGCCTTCCACACCACCTTCCACACCACCTTCCACACCACCTCCCACACCACCTTCCACACCACCCTCCACACCACCCTCCACACCACCCTCCACACCACCCTCCACACCACCTTCTACACCACCTTCCACACCACCTTCCACACCACCTTCCACACCACCTTCTCTACCGCCTTCCACACCACCTTCCACACCACCCTCCACACCACCCTCCACACCACCTTCCACATCACCTCCCACACCACCTTTCACACCACCTTCCATACAACTTTTCACACCACCTTCCACACCACCTTCCACACCACCTTCCACACCACCTTTCACACCACCTTTCACACCACCTTCCACACCACCTCCCACACCACCTTCCACACCACCCTCCACACCACCCTCCACACCACCTTCACACCACCTTCCACACCACCTTCCAACCACTTTCCACACCACCTTCCACACCACCTTCCACACCACCTTTTATACCACCTATACCACCTTCCACACCACCTTCCACACCACCTTCCACACCACCTTCAACACCACCTTCCATACCACCTTCCACACCACCTTCTATACAACCTTCCATACCACCTTCCACACCACCTTCCACACCACCTCCCACACCACCTTCTACACCACCTTCCACACCACCTTCCACACCTGCTTCCACACCACCTTCCACACCACCTTCCAACGACCTTACATACCACCTTCCACACCATCTTTTATACCACCTTCCATACCACCTTCCACACCACCTTCCACACCACCTCCCACACCACCCTCCACACCACCCTCAACACCACCCTCCGTACCACCTTCCACACCACCTTCCACACCACCTTCCATACCACCTTCCACACCACCTTCCACACCACCTTCCATACAACCTTCCACACCATCTTCCTTACCACCTTCCACACCACCTTCCACACCACCTTCCACACCACCTTCCGCACCACCTTCCACACCACCTTCCACACCACCTTCCACACCACCTTCCAACCACCTTCCACACAACTTTCCACACCACTATCCACACCACCTTTTATACCACCTTCCATACCACCTTCCACACCACCTTCCACACCACCTTCCACACCACCTCCCACACCACCTTCCACACCAGCTCCCACACCACCTTCCACACCACCTTCCACACCACCTTCTACACCACCTTCCACACCACCCTCCACACCACCCTCCACACCACCTTCCACATCACCTCCCACACCACCTTCCACACCACCTTCCATACAACTTTTCACACCACCTTCCACACCACCTTCCACACCACCTCCCACACCACCTTCCACACCACCCTCCACACCACCCTCCACACCACCTTCACACCACCTTCCACACCACCTTCCACACCTCCTTCCACACCACCCTCCACACCACCTTCTCTACCGCCTTCCACACCACCTTCCACACCACCTTCCACACCACCTTCAACACCACCTTCCATACCACCTTCCACACCACCTTCTATACAACATTCCATACCACCTTCCACACCACCTTCCACACCACCTTCCACACCACCTTCCACACCACCTTCTACACCACCTTCCACACCACCTTCCACACCTGCTTCCACACCACCTTCCACACCACCTCCCACACCACCTTCCACACCACCCTCCACACCACCCTCCACACCACCCTCCACACCACCTTCCACACCACCTTCCACACCACCTTCCACACCACCTTCCACACCACCTTCTCTACCGCCTTCCACACCACCTTCCACACCACCTTCCACACCACCTTACACACCACCTTCCACACCACCTTTCACACCACCTTCCACACCACCTTCCACACCACCTCCCACACCACCTTCCACACCACCTTCCACACCACCCTCCACACCACCTTCACACCACCTTCCACACCACCTTCCACACCACCTTCCACACCACCTTCAACACCACCTTCCATACCACCTTCCACACCACCTTCTATACAACCTTCCATACCACCTTCCACACCACCTTCCACACCACCTTCCACACCACCTTCTACACCACCTTCCACACCACCTTCCACACCTGCTTCCACACCACCTTCCACACCACCTCCCACACCACCTTCCACACCACCCTCCACACCACCCTCCACACCACCCTCCACACCACCCTCCACACCACCTTCTACACCACCTTCCACACCACCTTCCACACCACCTTCCACACCACCTTCTCTACCGCCTTCCACACCACCTTCCACACCACCTTCCACACCACCTTACACACCACCTTCCACACCACCTTCCACACCACCTTCCACACCACCTCCCACACCACCTTCCACACCACCTCCCACACCACCTTCCACACCACCTTCCACACCACCTTCCACTCCACCCTCCACACCACCCTCCACACCACCTTCCACATCACCTCCCACACCACCTTTCACACCACTATCCATACAACTTTTCACACCACCTTCCACACCACCTTCCACACCACCTTCCACACCACCTTCTATACAACCTTCCATACCACCTTCCACACCACCTTCCACACCACCTTCCACACCACCTTCTACACCACCTTCCACACCACCTTCCACACCTGCTTCCACACCACCTTCCACACCACCTCCCACACCACCTTCCACACCACCCTCCACACCACCCTCCACACCACCCTCCACACCACCTTCCACACCACCTTCCACACCACCTTCCACACCACCTTCTCTACCGCCTTCCACACCACCTTCCACACCACCTTCCACACCACCTTACACACCACCTTCCACACCACCTTTCACACCACCTTCCACACCACCTTCCACACCACCTCCCACACCACCTTCCACACCACCTTCCACACCACCCTCCACACCACCTTCACACCACCTTCCACACCACCTTCCACACCACCTTCCACACCACCTTCTACACCACCTTCCACACCACCTTCCACACCTGCTTCCACACCACCTTCCACACCACCTCCCACACCACCTTCCACACCACCCTCCACACCACCCTCCACACCACCCTCCACACCACCTTCCACACCACCTTCCACACCACCTTCCACACCACCTTCCACACCACCTTCTCTACCGCCTTCCACACCACCTTCCACACCACCTTCCACACCACCTTACACACCACCTTCCACACCACCTTTCACACCACCTTCCACACCACCTTCCACACCACCTCCCACACCACCTTCCACACCACCTTCCACACCACCCTCCACACCACCTTCACACCACCTTCCACACCACCTTCCACACCACCTTCCACACCACCTTCCACACCACCTTCCATACCACCTTCCACACCACCTTTCACACCACCTTCCATACCACCTTCCACACCACCTTCCACACCACCTTCCACACCACCTCCCACACCACCTTCCACACCACCTCCCACACCACCTTCCACACCACCTTCCACACCACCTTCCACTCCACCCTCCACACCACCCTCCACACCACCTTCCACATCACCTCCCACACCACCTTTCACACCACCTTCCATACAACTTTTCACACCACCTTCCACACCACCTTCCACACCACCTTCCACACCACCTTTCACACCACCTTTCACACCACCTTCCACACCACCTCCCACACCACCTTCCACACCACCCTCCACACCACCCTCCACACCACCTTCACACCACCTTCCACACCACCTTCCAACCACTTTCCACACCACCTTCCACACCACCTTCCACACCACCTTTTATACCACCTATACCACCTTCCACACCACCTTCCACACCACCTTCCACACCACCTTCAACACCACCTTCCATACCACCTTCCACACCACCTTCCACACCACCTTCCACACCACCTTCCACACCACCTTCTATACAACCTTCCATACCACCTTCCACACCACCTTCCACACCACCTTCCACACCACCTTCTACACCACCTTCCACACCACCTTCCACACCTGCTTCCACACCACCTTCCACACCACCTTCCAACGACCTTACATACCACCTTCCACACCATCTTTTATACCACCTTCCATACCACCTTCCACACCACCTTCCACACCACCTCCCACACCACCCTCCACACCACCCTCAACACCACCCTCCGTACCACCTTCCACACCACCTTCCACACCACCTTCCATACCACCTTCCACACCACCTTCCACACCACCTTCCATACAACCTTCCACACCATCTTCCTTACCACCTTCCACACCACCTTCCACACCACCTTCCACACCACCTTCCACACCACCTTCCACACCACCTTCCACACCACCTTCCACACCACCTTCCAACCACCTTCCACACAACTTTCCACACCACTATCCACACCACCTTTTATACCACCTTCCATACCACCTTCCACACCACCTTCCACACCACCTTCCACACCACCTCCCACACCACCTTCCACACCAGCTCCCACACCACCTTCCACACCACCTTCCACACCACCTTCCACACCACCTTCCACACCACCCTCCACACCACCCTCCACACCACCTTCCACATCACCTCCCACACCACCTTCCACACCACCTTCCATACAACTTTTCACACCACCTTCCACACCACCTTCCACACCACTTCCCACACCACTTTCCACACCACCCTCCACACCACCCTCCACACCACCTTCACACCACCTTCCACACCACCTTCCACACCACTTCCCACACCACCTTCCACACCACCCTCCACACCACCCTCCACACCACCTTCACACCACCTTCCACACCACTTTCCACACCACCTTCCAACCACTTTCCACACCACCTTCCAAACCACCTTCCACACCACCTTCCACACCACCTTCCACACCTCTTTCCACACCACCTTCTATACCGCCTTCCAAACCACCTTCAACACCACCTTCCACACCACCTTCCATACCACCTTCCACACCACCTTTTATACCACCTTCCATACCACCTTCCACACCACCTTCCACACCACCTTCCACACCACCTTCCTCACCACCTTCTATACAACCTTCCATACCACCTTCCACACCACCTTCCACACCACCTTCTACACCACCTTCCACACCACCTTACACACCACCTCCCACACCACCCTCCACACCACCCTCCACACCACCCTCCGTACCACCTTCCACACCACCTTCCACACCACCTTCCACACCACCTTCCACACCACCTTCCACACCACCTTCCACACCACCTTCCACACTACCTCCCACACCACCCTCCTCACCACCCTCCACACCACCCTCCACACCACCCTCCACACCACCTTCCACACCACCTTCCACACGACCTTCTATACCGCCTTACACACCACCTTCCACACCACCTTCCACACCAACTTCCACACCACCTTCCACACCACCTCCCACACCACCTTTCACACCACCTTTCACACCACCTTCCACACCACCTCCTACACCACCTTCCACACCACCCTCCACACCACCCTCCACACCACCTTCACACCACCTTCCACACCACCTTCCACACCTCCTTCCACACCACCTTCCAACCACTTTCCACACCACCTTCCACACCACCTTCCACACCACCTTTTATACCACCTATACCACCTTCCACACCACCTTCCACACCACCTTCCACACCACCTTCAACACCACCTTCCATACCACCTTCCACACCACCTTCTATACAACCTTCCATACCACCTTCCACACCACCTTCCACACCACCTTCCACACCACCTTCTACACCACCTTCCACACCACCTTCCACACCTGCTTCCACACCACCTTCCACACCACCTCCCACACCACCTTCCACACCACCCTCCACACCACCCTCCACACCACCCTCCACACCACCTTCCACACCACCTTCCACACCACCTTCCACACCACCTTCTCTACCGCCTTCCACACCACCTTCCACACCACCTTCCACACCACCTTACACACCACCTTCCACACCACCTTTCACACCACCTTCCACACCACCTTCCACACCACCTCCCACACCACCTTCCACACCACCTTCCACACCACCCTCCACACCACCTTCACACCACCTTCCACACCACCTTCCACACCACCTTCCACACCACCTTCCACACCACCTTCCACACCACCTTCCATACCACCTTCCACACCACCTTTCACACCACCTTCCATACCACCTTCCACACCACCTTCCACACCACCTTCCACACCACCTCCCACACCACCTTCCACACCACCTCCCACACCACCTTCCACACCACCTTCCACACCACCTTCCACTCCACCCTCCACACCACCCTCCACACCACCTTCCACATCACCTCCCACACCACCTTTCACACCACCTTCCATACAACTTTTCACACCACCTTCCACACCACCTTCCACACCACCTTCCACACCACCTTTCACACCACCTTTCACACCACCTTCCACACCACCTCCCACACCACCTTCCACACCACCCTCCACACCACCCTCCACACCACCTTCACACCACCTTCCACACCACCTTCCAACCACTTTCCACACCACCTTCCACACCACCTTCCACACCACCTTTTATACCACCTATACCACCTTCCACACCATCTTCCACACCACCTTCCACACCACCTTCAACACCACCTTCCATACCACCTTCCACACCACCTTCTATACAACCTTCCATACCACCTTCCACACCACCTTCCACACCACCTCCCACACCACCTTCTACACCACCTTCCACACCACCTTCCACACCACCTTCCACACCTGCTTCCACACCACCTTCCACACCACCTTCCAACGACCTTACATACCACCTTCCACACCATCTTTTATACCACCTTCCATACCACCTTCCACACCACCTTCCACACCACCTCCCACACCACCCTCCACACCACCCTCAACACCACCCTCCGTACCACCTTCCACACCACCTTCCACACCACCTTCCATACCACCTTCCACACCACCTTCCACACCACCTTCCATACAACCTTCCACACCATCTTCCTTACCACCTTCCACACCACCTTCCACACCACCTTCCACACCACCTTCCGCACCACCTTCCACACCACCTTCCACACCACCTTCCACACCACCTTCCAACCACCTTCCACACAACTTTCCACACCACTATCCACACCACCTTTTATACCACCTTCCATACCACCTTCCACACCACCTTCCACACCACCTTCCACACCACCTCCCACACCACCTTCCACACCAGCTCCCACACCACCTTCCACACCACCTTCCACACCACCTTCTACACCACCTTCCACACCACCCTCCACACCACCCTCCACACCACCTTCCACATCACCTCCCACACCACCTTCCACACCACCTTCCATACAACTTTTCACACCACCTTCCACACCACCTTCCACACCACCTCCCACACCACCTTCCACACCACCCTCCACACCACCCTCCACACCACCTTCACACCACCTTCCACACCACCTTCCACACCTCCTTCCACACCACCTTCCACACCACCTTCCACACCACCTTCCACACCACCTTTTATACCACCTTCCATACCACCTTCCACACCACCTTCCACACCACCTTCCAACCACTTTCCACACCACCTTCCACACCACCTTCCACACCACCTTTTATACCACCTTCCATACCACCTTCCACACCACCTTCCACACCACCTTCCTCACCACCTTCTATACAACCTTCCATACCACCTTCCACACCACCTTCCACACCACCTTCTACACCACCTTCCACACCACCTTCCACACCACCTCCCACACCACCCTCCACACCACCCTCCACACCACCCTCCGTACCACCTTCCACACCACCTTCCACACCACCTTCCACACCACCTTCCACACTACCTCCCACACCACCCTCCTCACCACCCTCCACACCACCCTCCACACCACCCTCCACACCACCTTCCACACCACCTTCCACACGACCTTCTATACCGCCTTACACACCACCTTCCACACCACCTTCCACACCACCTTCCACACCACCTTCCACACCACCTTCCACACCACCTTCCACACCAACTTCCACACCACCTTCCACACCACCTCCCACACCACCTTCCACACCACCTCCCACACTACCTTCCACACCACCTTCCACACCACCTCCCACACCACCCTCCAAACCACCCTCCACACCACCTTCCACACCACCTTCCACACCACCTTCCACACCACCTTCCACACCACCTTCCACACCACCTTCCACACCTCTTCCCACACCACCCTCCACACCACCATCCACACCACCTTCCACACCACCTTCTAGACCGCTTTCCGCACCACCTTCCACACGACCTTCCACACCACCTTTCACAATACCTTCCACACCACCTCCCACACCACCTCCCACACCACCTTCCACACCACCTTCCACACCACCTCCCACACCACCCTCCACACCACCTTCCACACTACCCTCCACACCACCTTCCACACCACCTTATATACAATTTTCCACACCACCTCCCACACCACCTTCCACACCACCTTCCATACCACCTTCCATACCAGCTCCCACACCACCTTCTACACCACCTTCCACACCACCTTCCACACCACCTTCCACACCACCTTCCTCACCACCTTCTATACAACCTTCCATACCACCTTCCACACCACCTTCCACACCACCTTCTACACCACCTTCCACACCACCTTCCACACCACCTCCCACACCACCCTCCACACCACCTTCCACACCACCTTCCACACTACCTCCCACACCACCCTCCTCACCACCCTCCACACCACCCTCCACACCACCCTCCACACCACCTTCCACACCACCTTCCACACCACCTTCCACACCACCTTCCACACCACCTTCCACACCACCTTCCACACCAACTTCCACACCACCTCCCACACCACCTTCCACACCACCTCCCACACCACCTTCCACACCACCTTCCACACCACCTCCCACACCACCCTCCAAACCACCCTCCACACCACCTTCCACACCACCTTCCACACCACCTTCCACACCACCTTCCACACCACCTTCCACACCACCTTCCACACCACCTCCCACACCACCCTCCACACCACCATCCACACCACCTTCCACACCACCTTCTAGACCGCCTTCCGCACCACCTTCCACACGACCTTCCACACCACCTTTCACAATACCTTCCACACCACCTCCCACACCACCTTCCACACCACCTTCCACACCACCTCTCACACCACCCTCCACACCACCTTCCACACCACCTCCCACACCACCCTCCACACCACCCTCCACATCACCCTCCACACCACCCTCCACACCACCTTCCACACCACCTTCCACACCACCTTCCATACAACCTTCCACACCATCTTCCATACCACCTTCCACACCACCTTCCACACCACCTTATATACAACTTTCCACACCACTTTCCACACCACCCTCCACACCACCCTCCACACCACCTTCCACACCACCCTCCACACCACCTTCCACACCACCTTATATACAATTTTCCACACCACCTCCTACACCACCTTCCACACCACCTTCCATACCACCTTCCATACCACCTCCCACACCACCTTCTACACCACCTTCCACACCACCTTCCACACCACTTTCCACACCACCTTCCACACCACCTTCCACACCACCTTTTATACCACCTTCCATACCACCTTCCACACCACCTTCCACACCACCTTCCACACCACCTCCCACACCACCCTCCACACCACCCTCCACATCACCCTCCACACCACCCTCCACACCACCTTCCACACCACCTTCCACACCACCTTCCATACAACCTTCCACACCATCTTCCATACCACCTTCCACACCACCTTCCACACCACCTTATATACAACTTTCCACACCACTTTCCACACCACCCTCCACACCACCCTCCACACCACCTTCCACACCACCCTCCACACCACCTTCCACACCACCTTATATACAATTTTCCACACCACCTCCTACACCACCTTCCACACCTGCTTCCACACCACCTTCCACACCACCTTCCAACGACCTTACGCACCACCTCCCACACCACCCTCCACACCACCCTCTACACCACCCTCCACACCACCTCCCACACCACCCTCCACACCACCCTCCACATCACCCTCCACACCACCCTCCACACCACCTTCCACACCACCTTCCACACCACCTTCCATACAACCTTCCACACCATCTTCCATACCACCTTCCACACCACCTTCCACACCACCTTCCACACCACCTTTCACACCACCTCCCACACCACCTTCCACACCACCCTCCACCCACCCTCCACACCACCCTCCACACCACCTTCCACACCACCTTCCACACCACCTTCCACACCACTTTCCACACCACCTTCCACACCACCTTCTATACCGCCTTCCGCACCACCTTCCACACCACCTTCCACACCACCTTCCACACCATCTTCCATACCACCTCCCACACCGCCTTCCGCACCACCTTCCACACCACCATCCACACCACCTTCCACACCACCCTCCACACCACCTCCCACACCACCTTTCACACCACCTTCCATACAACCTTCTACACCATCCTCCATACCACCTTCCACACCACCTTCCATACAACTTTCCACACCACCTTCCACACCACCTTCCACACCACCTTCCACACCACCTTCCACACCACCTCCCACACCACCTTCCAAACCACCCTCCACACCACCTTCCACACCAGCCTCCACACCACCTTCCACACCACCTTCCACACCACCTTCCACACCACTTTCCACACCATCTTCCACACCACCTTCCAACCGCCTTCCACACCACCTTCCACACCACCTTCCACACCACCTTTTATACCACCTTCCATACCACCTTCCACACCACCTTCCACACCACCTTCCACACCACCTCCCACACCACCCTCCACACCACCCTCCACATCACCCTCCACACCACCCTCCACACCACCTTCCACACCACCTTCCACACCACCTTCCATACAACCTTCCACACCATCTTCCATACCACCTTCCACACCACCTTCCACACCACCTTATATACAACTTTCCACACCACTTTCCACACCACCCTCCACACCACCCTCCACACCACCTTCCACACCACCCTCCACACCACCTTCCACACCACCTTATATACAATTTTCCACACCACCTCCTACACCACCTTCCACACCACCTTCCATACCACCTTCCATACCACCTCCCACACCACCTTCTACACCACCTTCCACACCACCTTCCACACCACTTTCCACACCACCTTCCACACCACCTTCCACACCACCTTTTATACCACCTTCCATACCACCTTCCACACCACCTTCCACACCACCTTCCACACCACCTCCCACACCACCCTCCACACCACCCTCCACATCACCCTCCACACCACCCTCCACACCACCTTCAACACCACCTTCCACACCACCTTCCATACAACCTTCCACACCATCTTCCATACCACCTTCCACACCACCTTCCACACCACCTTATATACAACTTTCCACACCACTTTCCACACCACCCTCCACACCACCCTCCACACCACCTTCCACACCACCCTCCACACCACCTTCCACACCACCTTATATACAATTTTCCACACCACCTCCTACACCAACTTCCACACCTGCTTCCACACCACCTTCCACACCACCTTCCAACGACCTTACACACCACCTCCCACACCACCCTCCACACCACCCTCTACACCACCCTCCACACCACCTCCCACACCACCCTCCACACCACCTTCCACACCAGCCTCCACACCACCTTCCACACCACCTTCCACACCACCTTCCACACCACCTTCCACACCACCTTCCACACCACTTTCCACACCACCTTCCACACCACCTTCCAACCGCCTTCCATACCACCTTCCACACCACCTTCCACACCACCTTCCACACCACCTTCCACACCACCTCCCACACCACCTTCCACACCACCCTCCACCCACCCTCCACACCACCCTCCACACCACCTTCCACACCACCTTCCACACCACCTTCCACACCACTTTCCACACCACCTTCCACACCACCTTCTATACCGCCTTCCGCACCACCTTCCACACCACCTTCCACACCACCTTCCACACCATCTTCCATACCACCTCCCACACCGCCTTCCGCACCACCTTCCACACCACCATCCACACCACCTTCCACACCACCCTCCACACCACCTCCCACACCACCTTCCACACCACCTTCCATACAACCTTCTACACCATCCTCCATACCACCTTCCACACCACCTTCCATACAACTTTCCACACCACCTTCCACACCACCTTCCACACCACCTTTCACACCACCTTCCACACCACCTTCCACACCACCTCCCACACCACCTTCCAAACCACCCTCCACACCACCTTCCACACCAGCCTCCACACCACCTTCCACACCACCTTCCACACCACCTTCCACACCACTTTCCACACCACCTTCCACACCACCTTCCAACCGCCTTCCACACCACCTTCCACACCACCTTCCACACCACCTTTTATACCACCTTCCATACCACCTTCCACACCACCTTCCACACCACCTTCCACACCACCTCCCACACCACCCTCCACACCACCCTCCACATCACCCTCCACACCACCCTCCACACCACCTTCCACACCACCTTATATACAATTTTCCACACCACCTCCTACACCACCTTCCACACCTGCTTCCACACCACCTTCCACACCACCTTCCAACGACCTTACACACCACCTCCCACACCACCTTCCAAACCACCCTCCACACCACCTTCCACACCAGCCTCCACACCACCTTCCACACCACCTTCCACACCACCTTCCACACCACTTTCCACACCACCTTCCACACCACCTTCCAACCGCCTTCCACACCACCTTCCACACCACCTTCCACACCACCTTTTATACCACCTCCCACACCACCCTCCACACCACCCTCTACACCACCCTCCACACCACCTCCCACACCACCCTCCACACCACCCTCCACATCACCCTCCACACCACCCTCCACACCACCTTCCACACCACCTTCCACACCACCTTCCATACAACCTTCCACACCATCTTCCATACCACCTTCCACACCACCTTCCACACCACCTTCCACACCACCTTTCACACCACCTCCCACACCACCTTCCACACCACCCTCCACCCACCCTCCACACCACCCTCCACACCACCTTCCACACCACCTTCCACACCACCTTCCACACCACTTTCCACACCACCTTCCACACCACCTTCTATACCGCCTTCCGCACCACCTTCCACACCACCTTCCACACCACCTTCCACACCATCTTCCATACCACCTCCCACACCGCCTTCCGCACCACCTTCCACACCACCATCCACACCACCTTCCACACCACCCTCCACACCACCTCCCACACCACCTTTCACACCACCTTCCATACAACCTTCTACACCATCCTCCATACCACCTTCCACACCACCTTCCATACAACTTTCCACACCACCTTCCACACCACCTTCCACACCACCTTCCACACCACCTTCCACACCACCTCCCACACCACCTTCCAAACCACCCTCCACACCACCTTCCACACCAGCCTCCACACCACCTTCCACACCACCTTCCACACCACCTTCCACACCACTTTCCACACCACCTTCCACACCACCTTCCAACCGCCTTCCACACCACCTTCCACACCACCTTCCACACCACCTTTTATACCACCTTCCATACCACCTTCCACACCACCTTCCACACCACCTTCCACACCACCTCCCACACCACCCTCCACACCACCCTCCACATCACCCTCCACACCACCCTCCACACCACCTTCCACACCACCTTCCACACCACCTTCCATACAACCTTCCACACCATCTTCCATACCACCTTCCACACCACCTTCCACACCACCTTATATACAACTTTCCACACCACTTTCCACACCACCCTCCACACCACCTTCCACACCACCCTCCACACCACCTTCCACACCACCTTATATACAATTTTCCACACCACCTCCTACACCACCTTCCACACCACCTTCCATACCACCTTCCATACCACCTCCCACACCACCTTCTACACCACCTTCCACACCACCTTCCACACCACTTTCCACACCACCTTCCACACCACCTTCCACACCACCTTTTATACCACCTTCCATACCACCTTCCACACCACCTTCCACACCACCTTCCACACCACCTCCCACACCACCCTCCACACCACCCTCCACATCACCCTCCACACCACCCTCCACACCACCTTCCACACCACCTTCCACACCACCTTCCATACAACCTTCCACACCATCTTCCATACCACCTTCCACACCACCTTCCACACCACCTTATATACAACTTTCCACACCACTTTCCACACCACCCTCCACACCACCCTCCACACCACCTTCCACACCACCCTCCACACCACCTTCCACACCACCTTATATACAATTTTCCACACCACCTCCTACACCAACTTCCACACCTGCTTCCACACCACCTTCCACACCACCTTCCAACGACCTTACACACCACCTCCCACACCACCCTCCACACCACCCTCTACACCACCCTCCACACCACCTCCCACACCACCCTCCACACCACCTTCCACACCAGCCTCCACACCACCTTCCACACCACCTTCCACACCACCTTCCACACCACCTTCCACACCACCTTCCACACCACTTTCCACACCACCTTCCACACCACCTTCCAACCGCCTTCCATACCACCTTCCACACCACCTTCCACACCACCTTCCACACCACCTTCCACACCACCTCCCACACCACCTTCCACACCACCCTCCACCCACCCTCCACACCACCCTCCACACCACCTTCCACACCACCTTCCACACCACCTTCCACACCACTTTCCACACCACCTTCCACACCACCTTCTATACCGCCTTCCGCACCACCTTCCACACCACCTTCCACACCACCTTCCACACCATCTTCCATACCACCTCCCACACCGCCTTCCGCACCACCTTCCACACCACCATCCACACCACCTTCCACACCACCCTCCACACCACCTCCCACACCACCTTCCACACCACCTTCCATACAACCTTCTACACCATCCTCCATACCACCTTCCACACCACCTTCCATACAACTTTCCACACCACCTTCCACACCACCTTCCACACCACCTTTCACACCACCTTCCACACCACCTTCCACACCACCTCCCACACCACCTTCCAAACCACCCTCCACACCACCTTCCACACCAGCCTCCACACCACCTTCCACACCACCTTCCACACCACCTTCCACACCACTTTCCACACCACCTTCCACACCACCTTCCAACCGCCTTCCACACCACCTTCCACACCACCTTCCACACCACCTTTTATACCACCTTCCATACCACCTTCCACACCACCTTCCACACCACCTTCCACACCACCTCCCACACCACCCTCCACACCACCCTCCACATCACCCTCCACACCACCCTCCACACCACCTTCCACACCACCTTCCACACCACCTTCCATACAACCTTCCACACCATCTTCCATACCACCTTCCACACCACCTTCCATACAACTTTCCACACCACCTTCCACACCACCTTCCACACCACCTTTCACACCACCTTCCACACCACCTTCCACACCACCTCCCACACCACCTTCCAAACCACCCTCCACACCACCTTCCACACCAGCCTCCACACCACCTTCCACACCACCTTCCACACCACCTTCCACACCACTTTCCACACCACCTTCCACACCACCTTCCAACCGCCTTCCACACCACCTTCCACACCACCTTCCACACCACCTTTTATACCACCTTCCATACCACCTTCCACACCACCTTCCACACCACCTTCCACACCACCTCCCACACCACCCTCCACACCACCCTCCACATCACCCTCCACACCACCCTCCACACCACCTTCCACACCACCTTCCACACCACCTTCCATATAACCTTCCACACCATCTTCCATACCACCTTCCACACCACCTTCCACACCACCTTATATACAACTTTCCACACCACTTTCCACACCACCCTCCACACCACCCTCCACACCACCTTCCACACCACCCTCCACACCACCTTCCACACCACCTTATATACAATTTTCCACACCACCTCCTACACCACCTTCCACACCACCTTCCATACCACCTTCCATACCACCTCCCACACCACCTTCCACACCACCTTCCACACCACCTTCCACACCACTTTCCACACCACCTTCCACACCACCTCCCACACCACCTTCTACACCACCTTCCACACCACCTTCCACACCACTTTCCACACCACCTTCCACACCACCTTCCACACCACCTTTTATACCACCTTCCATACCACCTTCCACACCACCTTCCACACCACCTTCCACACCACCTCCCACACCACCCTCCACACCACCCTCCACATCACCCTCCACACCACCCTCCACACCACCTTCCACACCACCTTCCACACCACCTTCCATACAACCTTCCACACCATCTTCCATACCACCTTCCACACCACCTTCCACACCACCTTATATACAACTTTCCACACCACTTTCCACACCACCCTCCACACCACCCTCCACACCACCTTCCACACCACCCTCCACACCACCTTCCACACCACCTTATATACAATTTTCCACACCACCTCCTACACCACCTTCCACACCTGCTTCCACACCACCTTCCACACCACCTTCCAACGACCTTACACACCACCTCCCACACCACCCTCCACACCACCCTCTACACCACCCTCCACACCACCTCCCACACCACCCTCCACACCACCCTCCACATCACCCTCCACACCACCCTCCACACCACCTTCCACACCACCTTCCACACCACCTTCCATACAACCTTCCACACCATCTTCCATACCACCTTCCACACCACCTTCCACACCACCTTCCACACCACCTTCCACACCACCTCCCACACCACCTTCCACACCACCCTCCACCCACCCTCCACACCACCCTCCACACCACCTTCCACACCACCTTCCACACCACCTTCCACACCACTTTCCACACCACCTTCCACACCACCTTCTATACCGCCTTCCGCACCACCTTCCACACCACCTTCCACACCACCTTCCACACCATCTTCCATACCACCTCCCACACCGCCTTCCGCACCACCTTCCACACCACCATCCACACCACCTTCCACACCACCCTCCACACCACCTCCCACACCACCTTCCACACCACCTTCCATACAACCTTCTACACCATCCTCCATACCACCTTCCACACCACCTTCCATACAACTTTCCACACCACCTTCCACACCACCTTCCACACCACCTTTCACACCACCTTCCACACCACCTTCCACACCACCTCCCACACCACCTTCCAAACCACCCTCCACACCACCTTCCACACCAGCCTCCACACCACCTTCCACACCACCTTCCACACCACCTTCCACACCACTTTCCACACCACCTTCCACACCACCTTCCAACCGCCTTCCACACCACCTTCCACACCACCTTCCACACCACCTTTTATACCACCTTCCATACCACCTTCCACACCACCTTCCACACCACCTTCCACACCACCTCCCACACCACCCTCCACACCACCCTCCACATCACCCTCCACACCACCCTCCACACCACCTTCCACACCACCTTCCACACCACCTTCCATACAACCTTCCACACCATCTTCCATACCACCTTCCACACCACCTTCCACACCACCTTATATACAACTTTCCACACCACTTTCCACACCACCCTCCACACCACCCTCCACACCACCTTCCACACCACCCTCCACACCACCTTCCACACCACCTTATATACAATTTTCCACACCACCTCCTACACCACCTTCCACACCACCTTCCATACCACCTTCCATACCACCTCCCACACCACCTTCTACACCACCTTCCACACCACCTTCCACACCACCTTCCACACCACCTTCCACACCACCTTCCACACCACCTTCCACACCACCTTCCACACCACCTTCCACACCACCTTCCACACCACCTTCCATACAACCTTCCACACCATCTTCCTTACCACCTTCCACACCATCTTCCACACCACCTTTCACACCACCTTCCACACCACCTTCCACACCACCTTCCAACCACCTTCCACACGACTTTCCACACCACTATCCACACCACCTCTTATATCACCTTCCCTACCACCTTCCACACCACCTTCCACACCACCTTCCACACCACCTTCCACACCACCTTCCACACCACCTTCCACACCACCTTCCACACCACCTTCCACACCACCTTGCACACCACCTTCCACACCACCTTCCACACCACCTTCCACACCACCTTCCATACCACCTTCCACACCACCTTCCACACCACCTTCTATACAACCTTCCATACCACCTTCCACACCACCTTCAACACCACCTTCAACACCACCTTCCATACCACCTTCCACACCACCTTCCACACCACCTTCTATACAACCTTCCATACCACCTTCCACACCACCTTCCACACCACCTTCCACACCACCTTCTACACCACCTTCCACACCACCTTCCACACCTGCTTCCACACCACCTTCCACACCACCTTCCAACGACCTTACATACCACCTTCCACACCACCTTTTATACCACCCTCCACACCACCCTCTACACCACCCTCCACACCACCTCCCACACCACCCTCCACACCACCCTCCACATCACCCTCCACACCACCCTCCACACCACTTTCCACACCACCTTCCACACCACCTTCCATACAACCTTCCACACCATCTTCCATACCACCTTCCACACCACCTTCCACACCACCTTCCACACCACCTTCCACACCACCTCCCACACCACCTTCCACACCACCCTCCACCCACCCTCCACACCACCCTCCACACCACCTTCCACACCACCTTCCACACCACCTTCCACACCACTTTCCACACCACCTTCCACACCACCTTCTATACCGCCTTCCGCACCACCTTCCACACCACCTTCCACACCACCTTCCACACCATCTTCCATACCACCTCCCACACCGCCTTCCGCACCACCTTCCACACCACCATCCACACCACCTTCCACACCACCTTCCACACCACCTTCCACACCACCTTCCATACAACCTTCTACACCATCCTCCATACCACCTTCCACACCACCTTCCATACAACTTTCCACACCACCTTCCACACCACCTTCCACACCACCTTCCACACCACCTTCCACACCACCTCCTACACCACCTTCCACACCAACTTCTACACCATCTTCCATACAACTTTCCACACCACCTTCCACACCACCTTCCACACCACCTTCCACACCACTTTCCACACCACCCTCCACACCACCTTCCACACCACCTTCCACACTACCTCCCACACCACCTCCCACACCACCTTCCACACCACCTTCCACACCACCTTCCACGCCACCTTCCATACAACTTTCTAGCCACCACCATATATTTTTTCAGTTATTTTCTACTTATTCCTTTTACCCACCTACCCCCCTCTTCCGTTTTTTATTATTTTATTCCCACCCATTTTTACACCCTCCTTTCACCATTTCTTCCACCTATTTCCGCCCTTTCTCTCACCACTTCTTTCACCCATTTCCGCCCCTTCTCTCACCACTTCTTTCACCCATTTCCGCCCCTTCTCTCACCACTTCTTCCACCCATTTCCGCCCTTTCTCTCATCATTTCTTCCACCCATTTCCGCCCCTTCTCCCACCAATTCTTCCACCCATTTCCGCCCCTTCTCTCATCATTTTTTCCACCTATTTTTTCATCTTTTTCCCACCACACAGGCGAGAGAACGCAAGGCAAAGTTCACAAGGGCTGACTTGACCAACAAGAGTGGAATTACCTTCAAGGAGGTGGCAGGTGAGAAGGGAGGGAAGAAGGGGAGGAGAGGAGGAAGGGGAGGGGGGGAGAAGGGGATAGGGAGGGGGAGAAGAGAGGGATAGGGGGATGGTGGTGAGTTGTGATGTTTTAATGGTGGTAGATTTTGGTGAAGAGTGTGAAAACAGGGTGATGATTGGAGTAGTTTTGATGATGATGATGATGATGATGATGATTATGATGATGATGATGATGATGATGATGATGATGATGATGATGATGATGATGATGATGATGATGATGATGATGATGATGATGATGATGATGATGATGATGATGATGATGATGATGATGATGATGATGATGATGATGATGATGATGATGATGATGATGATGATGATGATGATGATGATGATGCAGGACTGCATGAGGCGAAGATTGAGGTGATGGAGTTTGTGGACTACTTGAAAAGGCCTGAGATTTACAGGGTGACTGACACATCACTCATTCATTCATTCATCCATCCAATCATCCGTTCGTCCATCCATCTTATCATTTGTTCATCTATCTACTCATTCACTCATCCATTCATTTATTCATTCATCCATCCATTCATTCATTTATCTTTCCGTCCACTCCTTCATTCAATTTTACATTAATTAAAACATTCATTCATTCATTCACTTTTGTCATGTCAACCTCCAAGAGATCCCTCTCAACCTCCATTTTCAAAAATAGTTTTTTCATGTAATTATCATAACATCATATTTCACTTTTTCTTTCACTCATTCTCACCAACTCACTCCACCCATCTACACCCCTTTACACTCACTCAAACTTCTTTCCAACATCATACATTCATTCACGCACCCCCACCCACCACCACCACACCTACGCCTTACCAACAATTCCACCCATACTCTTCTTCACGTTACTTCTAGCTTACACATTTTCATCCACCCATCCCTTCTTTCCCCCTTTCCCCAACAAGCAATTAGGGGTAAAAGTCCCCAAGGGCGCCTTGTTGCTGGGACCTCCCGGGTGTGGTAAAACCCTTCTTGCCAAGGCTCTTGCCACTGAGGCCAAGGTGGGCAGAGTGGCTGATGTGAAATGGTAAAAGGGGATGTGGTGGGGTGGAGAGGAGTTAAATGGGGTTGTGTAGTGAGAAAGGGTTCATTTATATTCTAATTCTAATTATTGTACATTTTTTATTTTATTTTATTTTTTAGTATATTTTTTATCATTCTTATCATTATTATTGTTATTTTTTTAGATTATTGTTTATATTATTATCATCATCATTATCATTATTATTGTTATTTTTTTAGATTATTGTTTCTATTATTATCATCATCGTTATCATTATCATTGTTTATATTATTATCATCATCATTATCATTATTATTGTTATTTTTTTAGATTATTGTTTATATTATTATCATCATCGTTATCATTATCATTGTTTATATTATTATCATAATCATTATCATTGTTATTGTTATTTTTTTAGATTATTGTTTATATTATTATCATCATCGTTATCATTATCATTGTTTATATTATTATCATAATCATCATCATTATTATTGTTATTTTTTTAGATTATTGTTTATATTATTATCATCATCATTATCATTATTATCTTCTAAATCATTTTTATTTTTATTTTCATCATTAAACCGGTATACGGTTAAGAGGTATAAATTGAAGGGAAAATGGTGAGGAGAGTGAAAGGTTGGAGGAGTTACAAAAAGGAAGTCGGTTGAAGGGGGGGGGGGGGGGGAAGATGGTGGGAGCTGGAAGAGAAATGGAAACGGGGAGGGCGGGAGGATTGAGCGACTGTAACAACGATTGTTTGACCGATTGGTCATTCCAAACGTTACATTATTAATGCCTCGTTTTTCAAGTATATTATTTTCACTCAATTAATTATTCGAAACCAGGTTCCCTTCCTGGCCATGGCAGGGTCGGAGTTTGTGGAAATGCTAGGAGGTTTGCCCTGAATATCACCACCAACCATTATCAAACATTACAGACCACCACCAACCACAACCTCTATTTTACCACTCCAACCATACTCCACTATTTTCCAACCACCACCATTCTTTGAGCACAAACCATGCCACCACCAATTCACAACTAACCATGTCTCAGTTGTTGCAACTTACCCAACACTATGAGCGCCAACAAACAACTAACCGGGGTTTTCCCTCTTCCACCAATCTATTCCTCCACCAACTAATCCTCTCTTCCATCAATCTATTCCTCCACCAACTAATCCTCTCTTCCATCAATCTATTCCTCCACCAACTAATCCTCTCTTCCATCAATCTATTCCTCCACCAACTAATCCTCTCTTCCATCAATCTATTCCTCCACCAACTAATCCTCTCTTCCACCAATCTATTCCTCCACCAACTAATCCTCTCTTCCATCAATCTATTCCTCCACCAACTAATCCTCTCTTCCATCAATCTATTCCTCCACCAACTAATCCTCTCTTCCACTAATCTATTCCTCCACCAACTAATCCTCTCTTCCACCAATCTATTCCTCCACCAACTAATCCTCTCTTCCACCAATCTATTCCTCCACCAACTAATCCTCTCTTCCATCAATCTATTCCTCCACCAACTAATCCTCTCTTTCACCAATCTATTCCTCCACCAACTAATCCCTTCACCAACTAACTCTTTCACCAACTCACTCCATCTGGATTTCATCTTCCTCCTCAATCTCCAACCTCTCCCCCTTTCTCTTACCACCCCCACAGGCCTGGGGGCAGCCCGAGTGAGGGACCTGTTCAAGGAGGCGAGAAGCAAATCGCCTTGTATCCTCTACATTGATGAGGTGGACGCCATAGGCCGCAAAAGGGGTGGAGAGTGAGTGGTGGTAATTTGGGGGGTTTTGGGTGGTTCGTGGAGTGGTGGAAATTCGTGGAGTTGTGGTGGTTTGTGGATATTTTGGTGGTTTGTGCTGTTTTTATGTGATTAAGGGGTTCTTTTAGGGTGGTTAGGAGTGGTGAGTTTGCGCTGTTTAGGGGTTTTTGGGGGTATTATGGTGGCTTCTATTTCCCGCCACAGCAACGTGTCCCAGGGTTCTGAAGAGGAACACACACTTAACCAGCTGCTGGTTGAGATGGACGGCATAGGGACCAAGGAGGGCGTGGTTGTTCTCGCCTCCACCAATCGCGCTGAAGTATTAGACTCGGTGGGTGGAGCTTATGGACTGTCATTCATCCTGCTACAACCACCACCGTTACCACGACACCAACCCTATGACCACCTCTACTATATATCAACACTCGCGTTACCACCGTCACCATCAGTTCAACTATTTTACCACAACCACACCATCAACTCAAACCCTTAATCCCTTCTTCCACCAACCACAAACAGCTCCCCAATAAAATATTATACAAATCTCATCATAGTGACATCAACCCAAACACCCAACAACCCACCTCGACCCTCAACACCACAGGCGTTGTTAAGGGCAGGCCGCTTCGACCGCCACATCCTTATAGACCTGCCCACTCTGAAAGAAAGGGTCGAAATCTTCCACATCTACTTGCGCAGACTCAAGCTCAAGGAGGACCCTTCCAACTACGCCGAGGCTCTCGCTCAAATGTCGCCTGGAATGAGTGGTTGGTGGGGTGTTTTGGGGTTTTTTGAAATTGGTTTTTTGGGGATGGTTTTTTGAGTCGGGGGTTTTTAGTGGGTTTCTTTTCAATAGTTTGTGATTTTTCCTTCACTCATCCACCACTCCCTCACCTTCCACTCCGCATCAGCCCTTATTGTAATTCCAATTTTTCCTTCCTCCTTCTCTCGCTGATAATTTTTCAAATTTTTTTGTCTTATCACTCAATCTTCACCCACCATCTATCACCCAATCCTCTTTCTATCACCTATTTCCCACTCACCCATCTATCACTAAATCTCCACCCCATCAGTCACCCTTTTCTCATCCTTTACCCTTTCACCTATACCCCGACCTTTTCCCAATCCCAACACCACATCCCATTTTTCCAATACACCATCCTTCTTCCCCAATACACCATCCTTCCTCCCTGATACACCATCCTTCTTCCCCAATACACCATCTTTCTTCCCTGATACACCATCCTTCTTCCCTGATACACCATCCTTCTTCCCCAATACACCATCCTTCTTCCCTGATACACCATCCTTCTTCCCTGATACACCATCCTTCTTCCCCAATACACCATCCTTCCTCCCTGATACACCATCCTTCTTCCCCAATACACCATCCTTCTTCCCTGATACACCATCCTTCTTCCCTGATACACCATCCTTCTTCTCCAATACACCATCCTTCTTCCCTGATACACCATCCTTCTTCCCTGATACACCATCCTTCTTCCCTGATACACCATCCTTCTTCCCTGAGACACCATCCTTCTTCCCTGATACACCATCCTTCTTCCCTGATACACCATCCTTCTTCCCTAATACACCATCCTTCTTCCCTGATACACCATCCTTTTTCCCTGATACACCATCCTTCTTCCCTGATACACCATCCTTCTTCCCTGATACACCATCCTTCTTCTCTGATACACCATTCTTCTTCCCTGATACACCATCCTTCTTCCCTAATACACCATCCTTCTTCCCTGATACACCATCCTTCTTCCCTGATACACCATCCTTCTCCCCCAATACACCATCCTTCTTCCCTTATACACCATCCTTCTTCCCTGATACACCATCCTTCTTCCCTGATACACCATCCTTCTTCCCTGATACACCATCCTTCTTCCCTGATACACCATCCTTCTTCTCTGATACACCATCCTTCTTCCCTGATACACCATCCTTCTTCCCTGATACACCATCCTTCTTCTCTGATACACCATCCTTCTTCCCTGATACACCATCCTTCTTCTCTGATACATCATTCTTTTTCCCTGATACACCATCCTTCTTCCCCAATACACCATCCTTCTTCCCTGATACACCATCCTTCTTCTTCAATACACCATCCTTCTTCCCTGAGACACCATCCTTCTTCCCTGATACACCATCCTTCTTCCTTGATACACTATCCTTCTTCCCTGATACACCATCCTTCTTCTCTGATACACCATCCTTCTTCCCTGATACACCATCCTTCTTCTCTGATACATCATTCTTTTTCCCTGATACACCATCCTTCTTCCCCAATACACCATCCTTCTTCCCTGATACACCATCCTTCTTCTTCAATACACCATCCTTCTTCCCCAATACACCATCCTTCTTCCCTGATACACCATCCTTCTTCCCTGATACACCATCCTTCTTCCCTGATACACCATCCTTCTTCCCCAATACACCATCCTTCTTCCCTTATACACCATCCTTCTTCCCTTATACACCATCCTTCTTCCCTTATACACCATCCTTCTTCCCTGATACACTATCCTTCTTCCCTGATACACCATCCTTCTTCCCTGATACACCATCCTTCTTCCCTGATACACCATCCTTCTTCCCTGATACACCATCCTTCTTCCCTGATACACCATCCTTCTTCCCCAATACACCATCCTTCTTCCCTGATACACCATCCTTCTTCCCCAATACACCATCCTTCTTCCCTGATACACCATCCTTCTTCCCTGATACACCATCCTTCTTCCCCAATACACCATCCTTCTTCCTTGATACACCATCCTTCTTCCCCAATACACCATCCTTCTTCCCTGATACACCATCCTTCTTCCCTGATACACCATCCTTCTTCCCTGAGACACCATCCTTCTTCTCTGATACATCATCCTTCTTCCCTGATACACCATTCTTCTTCCCCAATACACCATCCTTCTTCCCTGATACACCATCCTTCTTCCCCAATACACCATCCTTCTTCCCTTATACACCATCCTTCTTCCCTGATACACCATCCTTCTTCCCTTATACACCATCCTTCTTCCCTTATACACCATCCTTCTTCCCTGATACACTATCCTTCTTCCCTGATACACCATCCTTCTTCCCCAATACACCATCCTTCTTCCCTGATACACCATCCTTCTTCCCCAATACACCATCCTTCTTCCCTGATACACCATCCTTCTTCCTTGATACACTATCCTTCTTCCCCAATACACCATCCTTCTTCCCTGATACACCATCCTTCTTCCCTAATACACCATCCTTCTTCCCTGATACACCATCCTTCTTCCCTGATACACCATCCTTCTTCCCTGATACACCATCCTTCTTCCCTTATACACCATCCATCTTCCCCAATACACCATCCTTCTTCCCCAATACACCATCCTTCTTCTCTGATACATCATTCTTCTTCCCTGATACACCATCCTTCTTCCCCAATACACCATCCTTCTTCCCTGATACACCATCCTTCTTCCCTGATACACCATCCTTCTTCCCTGATACACCATCCTTCTTCCCTGATACACCATCCTTCTTCCTTGATACACTATCCTTCTTCCCCAATACACCATCCTTCTTCCCTGATACACCATCCTTTTTCCCTGATACACCATCCTTCTTCCCTGAGACACCATCCTTCTTCCCTGATACACCATCCTTCTTCCCTGATACACCATCCTTCTTCCCCAATACACCATCCTTCTTCCCCAATACACCATCCTTCTTCCCTGATACACCATCCTTCTTCTCTGATACACCATTCTTCTTCCCTGATACACCATCCTTCTTCTCTGATACACCATTCTTCTTCCCTGATACACCATTCTTCTTCCCTGATACACCATCTTTCTTCCTTGATACACCATCCTTCTTCCCTAATACACCATCCTTCTTCCCTGATACACCATCCTTCTTCCCTGATACACCATCCTTCTCCCCCAATACACCATCCTTCTTCCCTTATACACCATCCTTCTTCCCTGATACACCATCCTTCTTCCCTGATACACCATCCTTCTTCCCTGATACACCATCCTTCTTCCCTGATACACCATCCTTCTTCTCTGATACACCATCCTTCTTCCCTGATACACCATCCTTCTTCTCTGATACATCATTCTTCTTCCCTGATACACCATCCTTCTTCCCCAATACACCATCCTTCTTCCCTGATACACCATCCTTCTTCTTCAATACACCATCCTTCTTCCCTGAGACACCATCCTTCTTCCCTGATACACCATCCTTCTTCCTTGATACACCATCCTTCTTCCCTGATACACCATCCTTCTTCCCCAATACACTATCCTTCTTCCCTGATACACCATCCTTCTTCCCTGATACACCATTCTTCTTCCCCAATACACCATCCTTCTTCCCTGATACACCATCCTTCTTCCCCAATACACCATCCTTCTTCCCTTATACACCATCCTTCTTCCCTGATACACCATCCTTCTTCCCTTATACACCATCCTTCTTCCCTTATACACCATCCTTCTTCCCTGATACACTATCCTTCTTCCCTGATACACCATCCTTCTTCCCCAATACACCATCCTTCTTCCCTGATACACCATCCTTCTTCCCCAATACACCATCCTTCTTCCCTGATACACCATCCTTCTTCCTTGATACACTATCCTTCTTCCCCAATACACCATCCTTCTTCCCTGATACACCATCCTTCTTCCCTAATACACCATCCTTCTTCCCTGATACACCATCCTTCTTCCCTGATACACCATCCTTCTTCCCTGATACACCATCCTTCTTCCCTTATACACCATCCATCTTCCCCAATACACCATCCTTCTTCCCCAATACACCATCCTTCTTCTCTGATACATCATTCTTCTTCCCTGATACACCATCCTTCTTCCCCAATACACCATCCTTCTTCCCTGATACACCATCCTTCTTCCCCAATACACCATCCTTCTTCCCTGATACACCATCCTTCTTCCCTGATACACCATCCTTCTTCCCTGATACACCATCCTTCTTCCCCAATACACCATCCTTCTTCCCTGATACACCATCCTTCTTCCCTGATACACCATCCTTCTTCTCTGATACATCATTCTTCTTCCCTGATACACCATCCTTCTTCCCCAATACACCATCCTTCTTCCCTGATACACCATCCTTCTTCCCCAATACACCATCCTTCTTCCCTGATACACCATCCTTCTTCCCTGATACACCATCCTTCTTCCCCAATACACCATCCTTCTTCCCTGATACACCATCCTTCTTCCTTGATACACCATCCTTCTTCCCTGATACACCATCCTTCTTCCCTGATACACCATCCTTCTTCCCTGATACACCATCCTTCTTCCCTGATACACCATCCTTCTTCCCTGATACACCATCCTTCTTCCCCAATACACCATCCTTCTTCCCTGATACACCATCCTTCTTCCCTGATACACCATCCTTCTTCCCTGAGACACCATCCTTCTTCCCTGATACACCATCCTTCTTCCTTGATACACCATCCTTCTTCCCTGATACACCATCCTTCTTCCCTGATACACCATCCTTCTTCCCTGATACACCATCCTTCTTCCCCAATACACCATCCTTCTTCCCTTATACACCATCCTTCTTCCCTTATACACCATCCTTCTTCCCTTATACACCATCCTTCTTCCCTGATACACTATCCTTCTTCCCTGATACACCATCCTTCTTCCCTGATACACCATCCTTCTTCCCTGATACACCATCCTTCTTCCCTGATACACCATCCTTCTTCCCTGATACACCATCCTTCTTCCCCAATACACCATCCTTCTTCCCTGATACACCATCCTTCTTCCCCAATACACCATCCTTCTTCCCTGATACACCATCCTTCTTCCCTGATACACCATCCTTCTTCCCCAATACACCATCCTTCTTCCCTGATACACCATCCTTCTTCCCCAATACACCATCCTTCTTCCTTGATACACCATCCTTCTTCCCCAATACACCATCCTTCTTCCCTGATACACCATCCTTCTTCCCTGATACACCATCCTTCTTCCCTGAGACACCATCCTTCTTCTCTGATACATCATCCTTCTTCCCTGATACACCATTCTTCTTCCCCAATACACCATCCTTCTTCCCTGATACACCATCCTTCTTCCCCAATACACCATCCTTCTTCCCTTATACACCATCCTTCTTCCCTGATACACCATCCTTCTTCCCTTATACACCATCCTTCTTCCCTTATACACCATCCATCTTCCCCAATACACCATCCTTCTTCTCCAATACACCATCCTTCTTCCCTGATACACTATCCTTCTTCCCTGATACACCATCCTTCTTCCCCAATACACCATCCTTCTTCCCTGATACACCATCCTTCTTCCCCAATACACCATCCTTCTTCCCTGATACACCATCCTTCTTCCTTGATACACCATCCTTCTTCCCCAATACACCATCCTTCTTCCCTGATACACCATCCTTCTTCCCTAATACACCATCCTTCTTCCCTGATACACCATCCTTCTTCCCTGATACACCATCCTTCTTCCCTGATACACCATCCTTCTTCCCTTATACACCATCCATCTTCCCCAATACACCATCCTTCTTCCCCAATACACCATCCTTCTTCTCTGATACATCATTCTTCTTCCCTGATACACCATCCTTCTTCCCCAATACACCATCCTTCTTCCCTGATACACCATCCTTCTTCCCTGATACACCATCCTTCTTCCCTGATACACCATCCTTCTTCCCTGATACACCATCCTTCTTCCTTGATACACCATCCTTCTTCCTTGATACACCATCCTTCTTCCCTGATACACCATCCTTCTTCCCCAATACACCATCCTTCTTCCCCAATACACCATCCTTCTTCCCTGATACACCATCCTTCTTCTCTGATACACCATTCTTCTTCCCTGATACACCATCCTTCTTCTCTGATACACCATTCTTCTTCCCTGATACACCATTCTTCTTCCCTGATACA
>OX387257.1:2310265-2335265 GCA_947562095.1 Branchellion lobata | reverse complement strand
TGTCTGTTTATTAATTAATTTATTTATTTTATTTTATTTGTTCTCTCCAATAATTTTTAATTTCTTTATTTTTAAAATGATTTTAATCATATTTATTTTTCTGTTTTATTCATTTGATTAGCTCTTTTATTTTATATTATTCATTTAACAGCCTGCTTTCATTATAATCAACTATATTATTTCTTCATTTTATTAATACTAATTTTTTTTTTCATGAAAGTCTCTTAATGGGATACACCACAGGAGGCCAGTCTGCTGGTGGCGAAAGCATACCAAATCACCGAGAAGTTACTGCTACAGCACCAAGAGACCCTCAAGAGGGTTCGATGATTGAGAATGTTGGGGATTTTTAGAATAACTTTGGGATGCTTTGGTATCTATGAGATGATTTTGGATTGTCCTTATTCATCCAATCAACCATCCATTCCTTTCTTCATCCGTTTAATCATCTATTCCTTTCTTCATCCCTTTCTTGTTACATTTCTCTTTGTCCATTCATTAAATCTTCCGCCTTTTTTCATCCATTTTTTCTCACATTTTCCATTAGTTTTTTTTATCCTTTTGTTCCTTTTCCTCCTTCTTCTCCTTTTCTTCTTCCTCCCCCTTCTCCTCTTCTTTTTTCTCTTTTTCCTTCTCATCTTCCTTCTCCTCCTCCTTCTCCTCCTCCTCCTTCTCATCTTCCTTCTCCTCCTCCTTCTCCTCCTCCTCCTTCTCCTTCTCCTCCTCCTCCTCCTCCTCCTCCTTCTCTTCCTCCTCCTCCTCCTCCTCCTCCTCCTCCTCCTCCTCCTCCTCCTCCTCCTCCTTTTTCTTCTCCTCCTCTTCTTTCTTTTCCTCCTTCTTCTCTTCCTCCTACTCCTCTTCTTCTTCCTCTTTTTCCTCTTCCTTTTCTTCTTCCTCTCCTTCTTCTTTTTTTGTCTTCTTCCTTTCGTCCCCTTCCTTTTCCTCTTTTTCTTCCTCCTCTCCCTTCTCTTCCAGGTAGCAGGAGCCTTGTTAGAGAGGGAGTCCTTGGACTATAAAGAGATGGAACAATTGATCGGACCACCACCCCACAAAACACCCCCCACCACACTCACTAACACCCCTTTCACCCACACATCCCAACCCAACCTTGCTTGAGTGATTTCTTGATCCGTTTCAACAGTTTACTTGGGGTAATTTAATAATTTCTCGAAATAATTAATATTAATTATCAAAATTGGATGTTTTATCATCAAAAATAAAGTTTTAAAATGGTAATTTTTCAAAATAATAATATTTTTAAGTATTATTCGTTCAAAATATCAAATTTTTTCAAATCGGTTCTGCAGTTTGATAGATTTTTTTTTAAAAATAGGAAAAAATGAAAGTTTTGATGCTTTTATTTAATTAAAAAAAACAAACTATTAAATCTATGATTGTTCAAAAAGACCATTAAGAGAGCTGCAAAGGGCTTGTTGCTGTTAGCCAGTGAGGTTTGAAACTCTATGGGGTTGTCCCTATAATGATATTTGTGTTTGTATTTGAGTGAAAACCTTTGAACTTAATTCCAAAGAACGCATCAAACTTCTTGATTAGATTAGTTTTATTCTTGATTAGATTATTTTCAATTGAGTGAAAAGTTCCAAGCAATGAATGTAGGGATATAAGTTTGATGGAGATGTTTAGTTTGAGAAGGCCGATCAAGTATTTAAAATATAAGCGACAATCATAAGTAGACATTAAGGATTTCAGCTTCGATTATATATTTTATTACTTAATTAATTTAATTAAAAGATAAAATAACAAGCTATTAACGATGATGATCTGTAACCTGACATAACAAACCACGCCAGCACGCTTCAACAAGCTGAGTTGTCAAATTCACTCTCTAGAATCGAACCGCGAAGATCGTGTTTAAATTCGACAGACGAACGCTAAAACCCTATGCCAAAACAAATGATGTTTATTTATTTATTTGTTCAAAGGCACGATGGCTTCAGATACATAGGCATATAACACAACAAAACATCTAAAACATATTGCGTCAATGAGCGACGTCACGTATGACGTAGCGATGACGTACGTGAAGTTGTGCAAAGAATTCCTAAGCCGCTTAATCGAATACAGACACGTGGTGACGGAATCATCAATATGGTTAACCATGTGGTGACGGGAATTGGTGACATCAATGGTTGGTAATATCGTTAACTAGTTGGTGTTACAGCACCAGAATGATGATGAGAGCGACTGTACAGTGAAGTGGTGGTGATGATGATGATGATGACAAGGGTGAGGATGATTGGGGTAAAAAAAGATTGACGATGAGAATAATGTCAATGATGATGACGGTGACGGCGGTGATAAGAACGATGATGATTGCGGTGATAAGGACGATGACTGATAATAACGGTGATAAGGATGAGAATATAAATTAGTCAGCGTACGTTCATCGTGGTGTACAAAAGGGGGGGGGGGGTGTACATGGAAGGTAGTGTGTACACCGGAAATGAAATTGGAGAATAAAATAATAATTTTTAAATAATTTAAAAAGCATGCTGGTAAGCGCGAAAGTAGAAAGAAGCGATCAATAATAAATAATCAAGACATAAAAATAATATCATCACTAATGTAAAAATAAAATTAATATTAATCATTAAAAATTCTATATGATCAATTTATTAAATGGTAAGAGCTAGAGTTAAAATATTAAAAAAGGCAACCGTGATGTAACAATATATTTTGTTGTTCTAATAAAATACGCTATACAAATAGTTGTGATGAGGAATAAAAAAATCCTTGAAGAAATTATATCAGTGATTGAGGAATTATGGGATCTTAAGAGGGTTACCAATTGATTATCAATAAGAATAAAACTGATGAAAAAAATATTGAAATATTAATGAAAAAACTAATAATGATAATGATGATGACGATGCTGATAATGATAATGATAAAAAAATAATAGTGGTAAGGAAAACAAGAAAACAAAGGGATGATAAGAGTAACAAATAATAATAAAAATAATCATAAACTGATAAGAGTGAGAGAGATTAATTATTAGTTCTATTAATATCAAAAAACAACTAATTTCATTTTTAATTAACCCACGATAAGGTATGCAAAAGCAATTATGCGTACTAATTAGTAAGTTATAATTAGAAAGTTGGAGGACATACTAATAGCGAGTAACTGAGTAATTGGGTCATAAAACATACCACGTGTCATGAGAAAGGATGAAAAAAGGAATGGGGTTATCATCCTTTAAGTCATCCATCATTCCATCGTGCAATAGTTTGTACACAACCTCACGCATCCAGTGAATAACTCTTCCGACCTCTCTCATTCCACATAATTTCAATCATCCATCCATCTCTTAATACGTTTTTCCATCCATCCATGAGTCAATTCTTTATATTTTATTATTCCATTCTTATCTTTATCCATCCATCTATAATTCCTTCCATGATGTTGAACAAGCAATCTTGAAGAAATTGTCCGCATGATTGTACAATCTTCGTAATATCATCGTCATCATCCTCATTACCACTACTACTACTACTACTACTACTACTACTTCTACTACTACATATACTACTACTACTACTACTACTACTACTACTACTACTACTACTACTACTACTACTACTACTACTACTACTACTACTACTACTACTACTACTACTACTACTACTACTACTACTACTACTACTACTACTACTACTACTACTACTACTACCACTATTATTACTACTATTATTACTACTACTACTACTACTACTACTACTACTACTACTACTACTACTACTACTACTACTACTACTACTACTACTACTACTACTACTACTACTACTACTACTACTACTACTACAACTACTCCTACTACTACTACAACTACTCCTACTACTACTACCACCACCACCACCACCACCACCACCACCACCACCACCACCACCACCACCACCACCACCACCACCACCACCACCACCACCACCACCACCACCACCACCACCACCACCACCACCACCACTAAAACCACTAATACCACCAATACTACTACTACTACTACTAATACTACCACTACAACCACTACTACTACTACTACTACCATTACTAACACCACCACTGCCACTACTACTACTACTACTACTACTACTACTACTACTACTACTACTACCACCACCACCACCACCACCACCACCACCACCACCACCACCACCACCACCACCACCACCACCACCACCACCACCACCACCACCACCACCACCACCACCACTAAAACCACTAATACCACCAATACTAATACTAATACTACTAATACTACCACTACTACCACTACTACTACTACTACTACTACCATTACTAACACCACCACTACTACTACTACTACTACTACTACTACTACTACTACTACTACTACTACTACTACTACTACTACTACTACTACTACTACTACTACTACTACTACTACTACTACTACTACTACTACTACTACTACTACTACTACTACTACTACTACTACTACTACTACTACTACTACTACTACTACTACTACTACTACTACTACTACTACTACTACTACTACTACAACAATTCAAAATTTATATCTTTAGAAACAGCAAGTTTCGCCACGTTGTGGAATCTGCAGTAGTAATAATAATAATAATAATAATAATAATAATAATAATAATAATAATAATAATAGAAATGAAAATAATAATAATAAATAAATAAACTATAAAATGAAGTAAATATGAAAATTAAAAGTATTTTTTTCTGAACTATTGAATTGTTGAAATAATTATTAATGTAAAATTGTAACGCGAAAATTCAAATTAAAAAAAAAATATATCGAAATAACGAATGGAAAAAAACCATTATGAAAACGAAGGAAAAACGGAAAAAACAAAAAAACATCAAAAGCAAAATAATAAAAAAATAAAATCATAAAAAACGAAAAATAAAAAATTATGAAAAACGAAGATGAAAAAAACAAAATAGAAAAAAAAAAGCGAAAAGGAAAAAAGGAAAAACGAACTTGTCTGAAGAGAACTTGGCATAGACGGCCTGTTGTGGGTGTGAAGGCGCTTTGGTGAGAGATGTGACGAGGCTGCGGAGGCATGGAGTCAACTCATCCACGCCAAAGCCGGTCAGCTGACGTATCTTGTGTGACTGTGGTGATTGGGGGGAGGGGAAGAGGGTAGAGATGGGTTGATGAGAAGCGGTTGGAGGGGAAAAGGTAGTTAGGAATGGGTTGATGAGTGGAGGTTAGAAGCTGGAGTCCGGGAAAAAAGATAAAGTTGTTTCATGGTAGAGGTTAAAAAGAAAATATGGATTGGAAATGGGCACATCTATAACTACCACGCCCACATGAAAAACAACAACCAATCAAATGAGACATACAACGTCCAATCACAAGCTATATACAACATCTAATAATATGACATACACAATCAATCATAAGACCCATATAACATTCAATCACAATCCACACACAACAGCCAATCAAAAAGCAGCACGTACACATGGCTTGTCATGGAGCATGTGATTGGACAATAGGACGGCTGAAGAAGCCAATGCCGAAGCCTTGTAGGACATAAATTCCTCCCCTTCCAACAGGGACTGCTCAAGAATGTACTGGAAAGTGGGTAGGGTGGTTGATAGTGGTGGAGAAGGATGAGAGAATGGATTATGGTGGCGGAAGAGGATGAGAGGATGGATTATGGTGGTGGAAGATGATGGGGGGATGGATTATGGTAGTGGAAGAAGATGGGGGGATGGATTATGGTGGTGGAAGAGGATGGGGGGATGGATTATGGTGGTGGAAGAAGATGGGGGGATGGATTATGGTGGTGGAAAAGGATGGAGGGATGGATTATGGTGGCGGAAGAGGATGGGGGGATGGATTATGGTAGTGGAAGAGGATGGGGGGATGGATTATGGTGGTGGAAAAGGATGGGGGGATGGATTATGGTAGTGGAAGAGGATGGGGGGATGGATTATGGTGGTGGAAGAGGATGGGGGGATGGATTATGGTGGTGGAAGAGAATGGGGGGATGGATTATGGTAGTGGAAGAGGATGGGGGGATGGATTATGTTGGTGGAAGAAGAAGGGGAGATGGATTATGGTGGTGGAAAAGGATGGGGATGGATTATGGTGGCGGAAGAAGATGGGGGGATGTATTATGGTAGTGGAAGAGAATGGGGGGATGGATTATGGTGGTGAAAGAGGATGGGGGGATGGATTATGGTGGTGAAAGAGGATGGGGGGATGGATTATGGTGGTGAAAGAGGATGGGGGGACGGATTATGGTGGTGAAAGAGGATGGGGAGATGGATTATGGTGGTGGAAGAGGATGGGAGGATGGATTATGGTGGTGGTGGAGGGTTGAGTAAAATGGTGAAAAGATGTGGGAAAGTGATAGAGTAAGTTTGAAAAAAAGTGAATAAAGTCAGTGAGCACGATTATGATAATAATAATTATTATTATTATAAAGAATATAATTATGATGTACAAAATATATATAATAAGTATGATGATATAAATAACGAAGATGGTGATAAAGACGATGATGATGCCACTATAAAAATATTCGTATTGTATGATGATGAGGATGAAGATGAAGATGATGATGAAGAGAATGATGAGGAGGATGATAAAAATGATGATGGTGATGATGAAGATGATGATGGTGATGATGATGAGGATGATGAAGATGATGGTGATGATGAGGAGGATGATGAAGATGATGGTGATGATAATGAAGAGTTGAAGCCACCATGGTGAGTTGCATCCATTGATCATCTGCTTCCACTGAAGTGCACCTGATAAAGATGAGATGATGATGATGATGATGATGATGATGAAGAGGATGATGAAGATGATGATGATGATGATGACAAAGATGATGAAGATGATGATGAAGACGATGATGATGATGATGATGATGATGATGATGATGATGATGAATAAAATACAATACAAAACAAAAACGAATATTAGTATAGTGGCATTTACCCCGTAGAGTTTCGAGGCCACTCAAAAACGTCTATTATCAAACTATTGTGAATAATTGAAAATTAAATAAAAGAAGTAAATAAATGAAAATAAAAATAAATTATTTCTAAAAAAAACCAGTATTATTTTTATGATGTAGGGAAGGATTTATTGAACAGGTAAGTCTTCAGAGATCTACAAAATGATTTTGTTGAACTTGAAGATTTTAAGCTGTTAGGCAGGTTGTTCCACAACTTAGGTCCGCTGACGCTGAACCTTCTTAATCCTAATGATTTTAGCTTGTGCTTGTTGGGAACAACGTCCTTTGATTTATCCGATAAACAAACTTTTAAAAATAAACTTACGCTTACACCGTCTCGAATAAAGACGATCTAAAGCAACCATTTTTGATGGAAAACAAATAGGAAAAAACTTAAATAAAGTTGAAACTAATAATTGAATACAAAATAAAACATTTATTTTTAATGAAGATGAAGATGATGATGATGAGGATGATGATGATGGTGATGATGATGATGATGATGATGATGATGATGATGATGATATGATGGTGATGATGATGATGAAGATGTTAATGATGATGATGATGATGAGATGATGGTGATGAAGATGGTAATGATGATGATGATGGTGATGATGATGATGATGATGATGATGATGATGATGATGATGATGATGATGAGGAAGATGGTAATGATGATGGTGATGATGATGATGATGAGAAAGATGGTAATGATGATGGTGATGATGATGATGATGAGGAAGATGGTAATGATGATGGTGATGATGATGAGGAAGATGGTAATGATGATGATGATGAAAATTCCATTCTTCACTTTCCATTCAACCAACACCATGACAAAAAAAACATCACCACATCAACACCACCAACGAAACTAACAACAACACCGGCACAACATGCTCATAACACCGACCTGACAGATAGTTGTGAAAGAAGTTCGCAGGCGAAAAAGTTTGAGGTGGGAGGGGAGACCGAGAAAGACAAGGTCTTGAGAAGTACCTGGTGGAAGTTGGGGGGGGGGGGGTGAAGAATGGTGGAAGGAAGAGGGAGGAGTGAGAATTGGTGGAAAAAGGTGCGATGAAATATGTGTGATGGGGGGGGGAGGATAGTTGGAATTGTGGGAGAGGGTGGAATGGTGAAGAATGGTGGAAAGGGGAAGTGAGAAGTGGTGGAGGATGTGATGAAAAATTGGTGTGGGATGGTGTGAAGATACGGTGGTGTGGTGGAAAGGCGGGAGAAATAGTTTGGTAGTTGTGGAAAAAAATTTAATGTAGTGCTAGTCAGAAAAGAAGGGTGTCAAGCGCTAGAAAAACATAGACAAAGAATGAAGCGCCACACGAAAGAGACAAAATAAAACGCCACATGAAGGGGACGAAATGAAGCTCCACACGAAGGAGACCTGTTCCATCTGGAGAATCTGCTTGACGGTGTAGGTGTCGTCCGTGATGTAGCGGAACTGACTGACGTCCGGAGGGTAGATTTCTTCGTATTTGCTGTAGGGGGTGGGGGTGGAGGATGGAAGAGAGGTGGGATGGAGGTGAAGTATTAAGTATGGTATAGTCTCAAAAAGATTATTCAACAAATGAATGAAATTTAAATTTAAATTTAAAAATAAATAAAAATTTGAAAAAATAAAAAATAATAATAATAAGACATGAACTCACGCAGCAACAAACATGGCAGCAGCTCCAAGCAGCTGCAACTTGCCTCTGATCACCGACATGAGGGACAGAAAGCTGTTTGAGGGGAAGGGAGGATGGGTGGGTAGATTGGAGGGGGGGAGAAGAGGGGAAAAGGTATGAGCGGGTGAATCGGAAAGGTGGGGGTGTGAGTGGAGGGATCACCAATCGACACCACTCATACCACCAAACACGCCACGCCACCACTAATCACGCCACTGCACCCACCGATCGACGTAGTTGATGCTGAGAAAAAGGGTTTCCCTCTTGAGGTTGTACTCATCCACTACCTGGCAATGGTGGAGTGCATTGCAGACGATCTGATACATCCACACCACACCATTGCAACAACACCCTCACTACAACCACACCATACCACTGCAACCACACCATACCACCATAACCACACCATACCACTGCAACCACACCACACCACTGCAACAACACCCCCTCACTACAACCACACCATACCACTATAACCACACCATACCACCATAACCACACCATACCACTGCAATCACGTCACACCACCTCACTGCAACAACCACAAAAAACTTTTATAAGGATGAGAGTTAAAGAACACACACAGACTTATTATAGAGTACATCACGCACACACCTCAACCATCCAGTCGACCAGAATGGACCTCATGGGATGAGTGAGATCAAACTGCTTCTTCATGTAGTCCCCTCGAGGCTGGTATCGCAACTGGTGGGTGGGTGGGTAGATGGATGGAGAAAAAGATAATGGATAGTGGGTGAATGGGGGTGTTGGAGAGAAGATAGTGGGTGAATGGGGGTGTTGAGAACAAGAAAGAATGAATTGTGGGTAGTGGTTGTGTTGGCATGGAGTGTTTTGGTGCTGAGTTGTAGACGATGAAGATGGGTTGAATGAATAGTTGAACAGGTCCATCAAAAAAATACACACACACACACACACACACACACACACACACACACACACACACACACACACACACACACACACACACACACACACACACACACACACACACACACACACACACACACACACACACACACACACACACACACACACACACACACACACACACACACACACACACACACACACACACACACACACACACACACACACACACACACACACACACACACACACACACACACACACACACACACACACACACACACACACACACACACACACACACACACACACACACACACACACACACACACACACACACAACCTCAGCCTCTCGGAGGTGCCTGTAGATATCAACTCGATACTCCCTCAACATCATCACCTCCCACTCATCCACCATCTCCACCACCTCCTCCTGCCCCTTCCCCACCACACCATCATCATCACCCACTATCTCATCATCTTCGTCTTCATCATCTTCATCTTCCATTTCCATATCTGTGTGGTGATTGAAGGGAGGTGATAAGAAAATATAAGAAACTCATATTTTCTAAGTTGGTTCAATATACGCAGTGAGAGACCATGAGTAATATACATTAATAATTGGGAATGAAATAATAATTTAAAAAAAAAACAATAATATAAATATTATAATAGTAATATCATTTAGTCAGATAATTGATAATTGATAAAAAGTTCACCTATGAATAATATGATAATAATAATAATAATTATAATAATAATAATAATAATAATAATAATAAAAATAATAATAATAATAATAATAATATAAATGATAATAATACAATAATATGAATAATTTCACTTTAACATAAATAGAGTTGATTAGTCAATGATTAGAGTGTCACCCAACCACTGTAGGAGCATGGGTCAATGTTCTCCGAGGACTCCAAACATTTCAGAGCCACCAGCTCTCTTTGCTCTGTGTCGCCATGTTGTTGTTGTGACAGCAACATTTTTTGCTGTTGTAGCAAAATTGTTTCACCCTGTTGCTGCAACGCTTGTTGTTGCTGTTGTAGCAGCAACTTCCCTTGCTGTTGATTTTTGAGCTGCTGTTGCTGCAGCAACAACAGTTGTTGATGGTTATCAGAGAAAAAAGAAGGTTGTTGTTGTTGCAAGGAGCCCAGCTGTTCCTCGACCTCCATATCACCTCCAGGGTCGCAAAAGACTGAGAATGTTGACTTACTTTCTCCTTGTGTCAATTTGTTGTTGTTTTTGTTGCTGATTGTTGCAGCAGCTTGTTGAGGTGTTGCCTTGACTACTTCCAGCGGCTTCTTTTGTTGTTGCTGAAATGGTTTTTGATGGATTTCTTCAAGAATACCACTCTTGTTTTTTTTTTAAATTTTTGTTAATGGAAAAGATGTTTGCCGAAAAATCATCACACACACACACACACACACACACACACACACACACACACACACACACACACACACACACACACACACACACACACACACACACACACACACACACACACACACACACACACACACACACACACACACACACACACACACACACACACACACACACACACACACACACACACACACACACACACACACACACACACACACACACACACACACACACACACACACACACACACACACACACACACACACCATTTTTGTCATAATTACCACCATCACCATAAAAACCAGCACACCAGCATAGCAATTATCGTCACCGCCATCCTTCCCACACTACACTACCATCACCACACTTTACCACCATCATCACACCACACAATCATCCTCACACTACACCATTGTTATCACAATACACTATCATCATCACACTACACCACCTGGTTCTTGGCAGCACGATCTGGTTGTACCCTGGTGACATTGTTGCTGTTGTCATTCCTGCTGTGAAGAGTGCCGAGGGGCTGTTGGGAGTGGAGAAGACATTATTAGTATTAAACCATTATGTTTAACAGTTGAAAAATATTATCATTACAATTATTTAAATGGTATTCTATTCTTAGTTGTTATGAAAAAAGCCGTTAGTTCAGGAGTTCTGATGATTGGTTAAAAAGGAAGACTAGAAGAAGCTTGAGTGATAATAGGGTAAATAACATGTGAGATGCAATCTTGATATATTAAGGTGGGATTGTTATACAATAACAGTTATATGGGCATTCCGGCATCGACGCCATTGCTGTGGAGTGGTATACCAAACGTGAGTGTTTGAACTGAGAAAATAATTTGCAAAAGAATTCGAGGCAAATTTAAGTGTAGATCATTCTAGAAACAAACGGAATAATACGCTATAACATTAATTCTTCCCAAGATCGGCACGCAGCCTCTACAATCGCCTCGAAAAATTTTAGCGCATTTTATTTATGAGTGAAATATTGGTACTTTTGTCAAACCTGTCTGACGGTTGCTCTCTGAGGTTGTAATACGTCTTTGGCGTTTGTCTGCGAACTTTTACCGCCTTGAGTGCGGCTACCAGTACGTTTCCCGCCGAAATGATTTTCCATCTTGCTAAAAATAAAGATTTTGAAATTATTCAATATTTCAGTTATTTTTGAGATAAAAAATATGGGTGAAATGAGAGCATACTTTGCCAAATGAGGTGGTGGTTAAGTCACTCAAAGAAGGAGAGATGCTTTCAGCATACACTTTTTGGCAACAAATGTAACGTAAGTCTTGCTAAAAATCAGATTTAAAATGAATAAATCTTTCTTTTACTAAATATTTTTCATTTTGATGCACAGGGGTTCAGGGTTTAAAAGCCTCAGGGTTAAAATATAGCGAAGCTTCTAAACCATAAAAACTTAATAAAAACTGAAAATCGGTAAAGATTATATAAAACAGTCTAAAACACTTTAGAACATCTGAACAAGTTAATAAAATGTTTATCTTTGAGCTACTAAATAAAATCTAGTCCTGTTCAAATACGTCAATCCCGCCTGCAAACAGCCAATCAGATTCAAGTAATTTTGTAAAAAAGGTTATGTTTCAACCAATGGAAAATTGTTGTTTTGGATATAGGCCGGTTATGCTAATAATTTAAGATGTTTTAAAATTTAAATTGTCTAACAATTATATAAGGTTGTTAGAAAAAACCATTTTGATAAATTTTGATGTTTTAAATTTGGAAAATTTTGAATGTTTAAACCTTGGAATCAATATAATATAGTACTCTAAACACAAAAATAAGTATTCTTTCAATATTTTACATTCTAACATGTTTGATTTTTTTTTTAAGTCTTTTCTAATCGATCGTTTCAATTGAACTATAACAGATTCTAAAAGTTTGAAATAAAACTTTGTTTTGAAACATAAAACACAGTTTTTTTTAACTTTTAATGAAAAATTGTGTATACTTTTTTTCTATGCTATTTCCAATTTTTACAATAATTTTAAATTTTGTTGTGTCATTCCTAGAATCCGTGACACTTCAACCATTGCCTTTTTGACAACATCTGACAATTTAATATTTTTAAATTAGAATTACTCAATCCATCCTATATTTTCTTGTCAACGCAATTGACCACTTTAAAAGTTTAAATTGACTTAGCTAATAGTAGGCACATACAGAAAGTTAAAGAGCTCAAGTTATTAAAGAACTGGTGGTCAATTCGGCTGAAAACTGAAAAATCTGAGCCTCATTCTGAAAAATGGAGAATAGAAGTCCGCAAAATGAAATAGTGACGAATGGCGGAGGAAATGAAGTTAAGTATGGAGATGGTGTGATAAGTTTAGATGCATTGGATGACAGCGTTGCCACAGGAGATTATGACTACCTCATCAAGTTTCTGGCGTTGGGTGAGTCTGGGGAAGGTGGAAGTTGAAAGAAGTGATTGAGTTGAGGAAGGAAGGGTGAGAAAGGGAAAGTAGTAAAATAGGGAGGTGTGATGGGCTGATGATGGTTGGAGTGTTGGGTGTACTGTGGCTGATGGTGGAAGTTTGGATGGGTTAAAAGGTGGTTGGGTGAGTTTTAAGCTGGGTATATGGGCCGTTTTTTAATTCAATAGTATTGGCTTGTTTCCAGTAAAGTGGTGATCTATAAAATTGCTTATTAGCATATCATTTATATAGGGCAAACCATATATCAGTCTAAATTACCCTGTCCAGGGGTTGGGTGCCGGATGGGTGGGGTGTTTGATAGGTTGGGTGAATCGATGGAGCTCTTGTTTAACCCTATTTTTGGGTAATTGATCACTGCTAGTAACAGCCCTTGCAACTACTGTAGAACAACAGCAACAAGATGCTTACATAACATATCATGTTGTGATATGTTTAAAAAATTGTTTTTCAATGAGATTAATTAATCGATTACTGAGAAATAGGTTAAAATTTACATAATAGCAAAATACATTTTAGGTTATATTGTAGTTTATGTTTAATCACTAATTAATTAAAAATTATAATTAATGCATCATATTCCTCAGAGGAGGCTAGCATTAACTAAATATTCCACATTCATCTATTTTATCTTTTTTTTTTTATTATTTCCAATGGATGAAATATTCTCAAGAAATGCCAAAATTAATACGACCTTCTTTCTCCTTCTTTTCTTTTCTCTTCCTCCTCCTCTTTTTTCTCCTTCCTTATTCTTCTCCTCTTTCTTATCCTTCTCATTTTCTTCTTCTTCTTCATCTTTCTCTTCTTTTCCATCTTTTTCCTCTTCCTCTTTTTTTTTCCTTTTTCCCCCTCCTCATCTTCCTTCTCTTCTTCTTTTTTTTCTTCTCTTTTTTTATTCTTCTTATTTTTTTTACTGTTCTTTTTACTCTTTTTTCTCATCCTCTTTCTTTGATCTTTTTTCTCTTCCTCTTCTTCTTTCTCCTCCTCCTTCTCCTCCTCCTCCTCTTCCTCCTCCTCCTCCTCCTCTTCCTCCTCTTCCTGCTCTTCTTCCTCCTCCTTTTCTTCCTCCTCCTTTTCTTCCTCCTCCTCCTTCTCCTCTTCCTCCTCCTCTTCCTCCTCCTCGTCCTCCTCCTCCTCTTCCTCCTCAGGGGACTCGGGGGTGGGTAAAACTTCTTTCCTGCACCAGTACACCAGCGGGGAGTTCAACGAACGATTCACCTCCACTGTTGGCATTGACTTCAAGGAAAAAAGAATTGTTTGTCCTTCATGAATATTTATAAAACATTTATTAGTTCATGACCTCGTTTTTATTCAATATATATTCATATGATTAATTATTTTAAACCTTTTATTGTTTCCTTTATTTCAAAAAAATCATTTATTCACCGAAAACCCAACAGACCTACCGCACCCTGTTACCCGATGGCACCACAGGACGCAGTCAACGAGTGCATCTGCAACTGTGGGACACTGCTGGTCAAGAGAGGTGGTGGAAGGAGTAAAGAGGATGTGTGAGGAGTTAGGAGGATGTGGGAGGAGTAATGAGGACATAGGAGGAGCTAGGAGGATGTGGGAGGAGTAGGGAGGATGTGGGAGGAGTAAGGAGGATTTGGGAGAAATTAAGAGAGTGTGGGAAGAGTTAAGAGGATGTGGAAGAAGTAGTGAGGGCGTGGGAGGAGTTACAAGGATGTGGGAGGAGTTAGGAGGATGTGGGAGGAGTTAGGAGGGTGGATGGAAGAGTTAGAAGGAGAAGGATTTAAGAGAAGGTGGGAGAAGTCAAGAGGAGTGAAAAGTTGGGAGAACTAGAGTGATAAAAGTATGGATGAATATATGAATGAATAGATGGCTGGACGGATGAATGGATGAATGAATGTATAACTAGAAATATAGATAGATGAATGGATATATAACTAGATAAATGGACGAATTTTTATATAATTTACATAATTATTAAAAAATTATTTTAAAATTAATTAATAAATTAATTAAATAATTGTTAAAAACTTCAAAGTTTACATATTTATTAAAAAATATTAATACTAATGATTTAAAAAAAATCATTATTATTAATATTATTATTAATATTATCTATATTACTATTCTTTTCATCACCCCTACCCCCCTCCCATGCACAGATACAGGAGTCTGACAACAGCCTTCTTCAGGGATGCCATGGGCTTCGTGCTGATGTTCGACCTCTGCAACGGACAGTCCTTCATTAATCTCCGCAACTGGGTGCACCAACTGCAAACCAACGCATACACTGGTGCTTCTTCATTCATCCTTCTCTCGTTTTTTCTTTCTCTCCTTCTGTCCTTCTCTCCTTCTGTCTTTGTCCTTCTGTTTCGTTTTGTGGCTTCAAAACTCTATGGGGTCAATGCCACCATAATAAGCGCCATAATTAGGCGCCATTTTGCAAGGTGGCCTTTTAAATCTAGCTCGTTAAATCAGTTGTTTTAGCCTGAATAACTTTAAAAATTAATGTTTTATTTTGTATTCAATTATTAGTTTCAACTTTATTTAAGTTTTTTCCTATTTGTTTTCCATCAAAAATGGTTGCTTTAGATCGTCTTTATTCGAGACGGTGTAAGCGTAAGTTTATTTTTAAAAGTTTGTTTATCGGATAAATTTTTTGCTACACCAAGGTTAGTAGCATTTCTTTATTCAGGGGTTTTTAATTATTTGAATGGTAGATTTATTTTTTTACAATAATCCCAATGTGATCTTGCCTCTGGAAACCCGATTAGCGATAAATCGTCTTGGAATCGGCAGAAATCATAAGAAGTGGCACTACCGAGGAAAAAGAGCAGGTAGGAAGGTCAAGGAAAGGTGCGCCAGACACAATAAAGACCGCCATGAACTGATTCCACTTGACTCAAGACGCCACCAGGCTCAGAAGACTGGATCTCCAGTTTTTATTGGGTTTCAGAACGTGAGATCACAATAATAAAGTGGAAGATGTGGTAGAATTAATTCAGGACTATAAAATGGATGTGATGTTTATGGCAGAAACATGGCATGACCCGGAGTCAATCAGCATAAGTAAGCTGCGGAGCCGGGGTCTTGTGGTCTTCGAGAAAGCAAGGCCAAGACTTCCCGAGTCAGTGAACACCCTGCTTACCAACCATGGAGGAGTGGCAGTGGCTTTCAACTCCATGTTCCGAGGAATGCTATTAAAATTAACTTCAACTGCCAGTTTTGAACATCTGTGTGTGAGAATAAGCTCAAGCTCCAAGTCAGTCATCGGATTGGTTGTTTATCGCACAGGTGCTGCTTCTTCATTGTTTTACAAGGAATTTGAAAACACCTTGGGTATTCTGGCCACATACAATGAAGAGGTTTTGATTCTGGGTGATTTCAATTTTCAATTGGAACAGTCTGACAACACAGATGCACAACCATTTCTCAACATTTTAAGGTCCCATGGTTTTGATTCGTCCACAAACCAACCCACCCATAACCAAGGAGGATGGCTTGATGTGATAGCATCCAGAAAGAGTGTCAACATCAACTATATTGATAGTGGCATTTCTGATCACAAGCTGCTTTTTTGCAGTTGTGAGATGCTCAAACCACCTCCCATCTATCGACAGCTCCAAATTAGACCTTGGAATTTTTTGGACACTGAAAAGTTTATTTCAGAACTAAAGCTGTCTCCGCTTTCAGCTGCCACAAGTCTCGATGTGGACTCAGATTCTGACCTTTATAATTCCACTCTGTCAGGGATCCTTGACAAGATGATTCCTTTTAAGACCGTTAGAATACATGAAAGACCATCTGATCCATGGTTTGATCGGGAGTGTCGTACTTCAAAATGTCTGAAAAGGAGTTTAGAAAGGATCTACATGAGGACCAAGAATGAGAATGATTTTGCCGCATGGATGGGTCAGAAGAAACTACAAAAGACTGTGTAGACACAAGCGTAGAGATTACTGGAATAATAAACTCAGTGATCCAAAAAACAAAACGGCTAACATTTGGAGCCACATTAATAGTGTCTCTGGTCGAGGAAAGAGATCTTTTGTTGACGGAATTCAGCCTGTTGAATTCCAATCTTTTTTGTTGAAAAAAGTTGAGTCAGCGAGGAACTCAATCCGAGCCAGAGAAAACCCCATTTATTTAGCTTATGCACAAGAAGGCGGTCTTAGTAGGCTCCAGGATGTGGATGAGGATGAGCTTCTCAAGGCTATTCAGAGGCTTCCCAATAAACAATGTGCGTCTGATCCAATACCAACTTGGCTTTAGAAAAAGATTTCAGGAATGATTTTACCTTTTGTAAAAAGTATGGTCAATCAGTCTTTTTTTGAGGGAATTGTCCCAAAGTCTTGGAAATCGGCTCAGGTTACACCACTGTTGAAAAAGCCTAGTCTTGATCACAACGTTGCTTCATCCTACAGACCCATCTCTATCTGCCTGTCTTGTCCAAGCTCTCAGAAAGGCTTGTTCTCAACAGAGTCATGAGCTATTTACATAATTCAAATCTTCTCCCCACCCTCCAATCAGCTTACCGTCGTCATCATTCCACTGAAACGGCTGTCACAAAAGTCTATTCAGACATTCTTGGTGCAGCCGATGATGGTAAGCTCTCCCTCCTTATACTGTTAGACTTGTCAGCTGCCTTTGACTTAGTTGATCACAGTATTTTGTTAAAACGGCTAGAAAGCACATATGGTTTTGATGGTCTCACACTGGAATGGTTCAAAAATTACTTGAGTGACAGATCCTTCAATGTACGCTGCAGTGGGACAAAATCGGAATTTGTTGACTCTTCAGTGGGTGTCCCACAAGGATCTGTTCTTGGACCATTGTTGTTTTCTCTATACACTGGAGACCTTGAAAGAATAGTTTTGAAATACAAGCTGGGATTTCATCAATATGCCGATGACACTCAAATATATGGCCACTGCAATAATGAAGGCACAGAAGAATTGCAGATAAGAGTGTCTGAGTGTGTAGGTGAAATCGCATCTTGGATGGGAGCCAATTGTCTCAAGCTCAACGGTGAGAAGACTGAGGTGATCTGGTTCTCTTCTCGTCGGAATCTGAAAGATATTCCGAGCTATTTTGTCCGTGTATTAGAAAGCAACATCTTTCCATCAAAATCTGTAAGCAACATGGGAATATCTATGGATAGAGACCTCACGATGTCAACGCAGATATCAAAAACAATACAGATGTGTTTCACTTCTGTGTCAAATAAGATCCATCAAGGGATGTTTGACAATGGACTCTTTGAAAACACTTGCATCGGCCTTAGTTTTAAGTCGTATTGACTATGGCAACATGGCTTTACTCAGTTTACCTAAGGTAGCAACGCAGAGTATTCAATCCATAATCAATACAACAGCCAGGCTCATCACAGGAGTAAGAAAATATGATCACATTACCTCTGTACTCAAGGAGCTTCACTGGCTGAAAATTGATGAAAGGATTGAGTATAAAATTGCTCTATAGATGTATAAGTGCTTGTCCAACGAGGGTCCTGCGTATCTGACACGTGACCTAGTTCCAGTTGCCGGAAAAACAGAGACTGAGATCGGCTAAGTCAAAGGACGTTGTTCCCAACAAGCACAAGCTAAAATCACTAGGATTAAGAAGGTTCAGCGTCAGCGGACCTAAGTTGTGGAACAACCTGCCTAACAGCTTAAAATCTTCAAGTTCAACAAAATCATTTTGTCGGTCTCTGAAGACTTACCTGTTCAATAAATCATTCCCTCCATCATAAAAATAATACTGGTCTTTTTTAGAAATAATTTATTTTTATTTTCATTTATTTACTTCTTTTATTCTATTTTTAATTTTTCACAGTAGTTTTAATAATAGACGTTTTTGAGTGGCCTCGAAACTCTATGGGGTCAATGCCACCATAATAATATTCGTGTTTGTATTGTATTGTTTTTTATTTTATTGTGTTTTATTGTATTGTATTGTATTGTTTTGTATTTTATTGTATTTTATTGTATTTTATTGTATAATAATATTCGTGTTCGTATTCTTTTTTTTCTCTCCTTTTGTCCTTTTGTATTCATTCATTCGTTCAGTCGTCCACACTTTTTGTCATTTTATCTTTATATTTTTTTCTCATTTTGTCGTTTCTTTATTCAATTATTTTCTTTCTTTTTTTCTTGTTTTTTTTTCAATCTGGTTTGTTTCTTTGTTTTTCATTTTGTTTTCGATTATTTTTAAATTTATTAATTTATCTTACCACCCATGCGTGCATGCATGCATGCATCCATTCATTCATGCATCCATTCAATTTTCCATGCATGCAGACAACCCAGACATAGTGTTATGTGGCAACAAGGCAGACCTGGATGGGCCGAAAGTGGATGAGAAACAGATAAAGGAGTTTGCTGAGAGTCAAGGGTGGGTGGGAAAAGGGTTTCTGTCATCCAAATAGTATTCCATCCTTCCACCCATCTATTCTTCCCTTCATTCATTCTTCTATTTATCTTTAAACATTCCATTCATCTATATATTCAATTATCCACTCATCCATTCAATCATCCACTCGTCTTTTATTCATTGCTTCATCACTAACTCACCCATCTTTCCATTAACTCATTCATTCATTCATCCCTCCCCTCTCCAGAATGTCCTACTTTGTGACCAGTGCAGCAACAGGACAGAACGTCAGCAAGGCCATTGAGTGCCTGTTGCACAAGGTTGTTGTTGTTTTTGTTGCTGTTACTGTTGTTGGTGTTGATGTTGTTGTTGCTGTTACAATTGTTGTTGTTATTGTTTTTTTTCCAATCACAATCCCACCAATCATCTTTCAATCAATCGCACCATCCCTTATATTGGGCTTTGACCCACACCCACCACCCACAAAAACCACTCATTTTCACCAAAAAATCTCAAACTATTTCCAAAAACCCTCACAAACCACTTTTAAAAACCCTTTCCAAACTACCCCAAAAGACCCCTCAAACCCTCTCCAAACTACCTCAAAAGACCCCTCAAACCTTCTCCAAACTACCCCAAAAGACCCCTCAAACCCTCTCCAAACTACCCCAAAAGACCCCTCAAACCCTCTCCAAACTACCCCAAAAGACCCCTCAAACCCTCTCCAAACTACCCCAAAAGACCCCTCAAACCCTCTCCAAACTACCCCAAAAGACCCCTCAAACCCTCTCCAAACTACCCCAAAAGACCCCTCAAACCCTCTCCAAACTACCCCAAAAGACCCCTCAAACCTTCTCCAAACTACCCCAAAAGACCCCTCAAACCCTCTCCAAACTACCCCAAAAGACCCCTCAAACCCTCTCCAAACTACCCCAAAAGACCCCTCAAACCCTCTCCAAACTACCCCAAAAGACCCCTCAAACCCTCTCCAAACACCCCCAAAAGACCCCTCAAACCCTCTCCAAACTACCCCAAAAGACCCCTCAAACCCTCTCCAAACTACCCCAAAAGACCCCTCAAACCCTCTCCAAACTACCCCAAAAGACCCCTCAAACCCTCTCCAAACTACCCCAAAAGACCCCTCAAACCCTCTCCAAACTACCCCAAAAGACCCCTCAAACCCTCTCCAAACTACCCCAAAAGACCCCTCAAACCCTCTCCAAACACCCCCAAAAGACCCCTCAAACCCTCTCCAAACTACCCCAAAAGACCCCTCAAACCCTTCTCAAACTACCCCAAAAGACCCCTCAAACCCTCTCCAAACTACCCCAAAAGACCCCTCAAACCCTCTCCAAACTACCCCAAAAGACCCCTCAAACCCTCTCCAAACTACCCCAAAAGACCCCTCAAACCCTCTCCAAACTACCCCAAAAGACCCCTCAAACCCTCTCCAAACTACCCCAAAAGACCCCTCAAACCCTCTCCAAACTACCCCAAAAGACCCCTCAAACCCTCTCCAAACTACCCCAAAAGACCCCTCAAACCCTCTCCAAACTACCCCAAAAGACCCCTCAAACCCTTCTCAAACTACCCCAAAAGACCTCTCAAACCCTCTCCAAACTACCCCAAAAGACCCCTCAAACCCTTCTCAAACTACCCCAAAAGACCCCTCAAACCCTTCTCAAACTACCCCAAAAGACCCCTCAAACCCTTCTCAAACTACCCCAAAAGACCCCTCAAACCCTCTCCAAACTACCCCAAAAGACCCCTCAAACCCTCTCCAAACTACCCCAAAAGACCCCTCAAACCCTCTCCAAACTACCCCAAAAGACCCCTCAAACCCTCTCCAAACTACCCCAAAAGACCCCTCAAACCCTCTCCAAACTACCCCAAAAGACCCCTCAAACCCTCTCCAAACTACCCCAAAAGACCCCTCAAACCCTCTCCAAACTACCCCAAAAGACCCCTCAAACCCTCTCCAAACACCCCCAAAAGACCCCTCAAACCCTCTCCAAACTACCCCAAAAGACCCCTCAAACCCTCTCCAAACTACCCCAAAAGACCCCTCAAACCCTCTCCAAACTACCCCAAAAGACCCCTCAAACCCTCTCCAAACACCCCCAAAAGACCCCTCAAACCCTCTCCAAACACCCCCAAAAGACCCCTCAAACCCTCTCCAAACTACCCCAAAAGACCCCTCAAACCCTCTCCAAACTACCCCAAAAGACCCCTCAAACCCTCTCCAAACTACCCCAAAAGACCCCTCAAACCCTTCTCAAACTACCCCAAAAGACCCCTCAAACCCTCTCCAAACTACCCCAAAAGACCCCTCAAACCCTCTCCAAACTACCCCAAAAGACCCCTCAAACCCTCCAAACTACCCCAAAAGACCCCTCAAACCCTCTCCAAACTACCCCAAAAGACCCCTCAAACCCTCTCCAAACTACCCCAAAAGACCCCTCAAACCCTCTCCAAACTACCCCAAAAGACCCCTCAAACCCTCTCCAAACTACCCCAAAAGACCCCTCAAACCCTCTCCAAACTACCCCAAAAGACCCCTCAAACCCTCTCCAAACTACCCCAAAAGACCCCTCAAACCCTTCTCAAACTACCCCAAAAGACCCCTCAAACCCTCTCCAAACTACCCCAAAAGACCCCTCAAACCCTCTCCAAACTACCCCAAAAGACCCCTCAAACCCTCTCCAAACTACCCCAAAAGACCCCTCAAACCCTCTCCAAACTACCCCAAAAGACCCCTCAAACCCTCTCCAAACTACCCCAAAAGACCCCTCAAACCCTTCTCAAACTACCCCAAAAGACCCCTCAAACCCTCTCCAAACTACCCCAAAAGACCCCTCAAACCCTCTCCAAACTACCCCAAAAGACCCCTCAAACCCTCTCCAAACACCCCCAAAAGACCCCTCAAACCCTCTCCAAACTACCCCAAAAGACCCCTCAAACCCTCTCCAAACTACCCCAAAAGACCCCTCAAACCCTCTCCAAACTACCCCAAAAGACCCCTCAAACCCTCTCCAAACTACCCCAAAAGACCCCTCAAACCCTCTCCAAACTACCCCAAAAGACCCCTCAAACCCTCTCCAAACTACCCCAAAAGACCCCTCAAACCCTCTCCAAACTACCCCAAAAGACCCCTCAAACCCTCTCCAAACACCCCCAAAAGACCCCTCAAACCCTCTCCAAACTACCCCAAAAGACCCCTCAAACCCTCTCCAAACTACCCCAAAAGACCCCTCAAACCCTCTCCAAACTACCCCAAAAGACCCCTCAAACCCTCTCCAAACTACCCCAAAAGACCCCTCAAACCCTCTCCAAACTACCCCAAAAGACCCCTCAAACCCTCTCCAAACTACCCCAAAAGACCCCTCAAACCCTCTCCAAACTACCCCAAAAGACCCCTCAAACCTTCTCCAAACTACCCCAAAAGACCCCTCAAACCCTCTCCAAACTACCCCAAAAGACCCCTCAAACCCTCTCCAAACTACCCCAAAAGACCCCTCAAACCCTCTCCAAACTACCCCAAAAGACCCCTCAAACCCTCTCCAAACTACCCCAAAAGACCCCTCAAACCCTCTCCAAACTACCCCAAAAGACCCCTCAAACCCTCTCCAAACTACCCCAAAAGACCCCTCAAACCTTCTCCAAACTACCCCAAAAGACCCCTCAAACCCTCTCCAAACTACCCCAAAAGACCCCTCAAACCCTCTCCAAACTACCCCAAAAGACCCCTCAAACCCTCTCCAAACTACCCCAAAAGACCCCTCAAACCCTCTCCAAACACCCCCAAAAGACCCCTCAAACCCTCTCCAAACTACCCCAAAAGACCCCTCAAACCCTCTCCAAACTACCCCAAAAGACCCCTCAAACCCTCTCCAAACTACCCCAAAAGACCCCTCAAACCCTCTCCAAACTACCCCAAAAGACCCCTCAAACCCTCTCCAAACTACCCCAAAAGACCCCTCAAACCCTCTCCAAACTACCCCAAAAGACCCCTCAAACCCTCTCCAAACTACCCCAAAAGACCCCTCAAACCCTCTCCAAACTACCCCAAAAGACCCCTCAAACCCTCTCCAAACACCCCCAAAAGACCCCTCAAACCCTCTCCAAACTACCCCAAAAGACCCCTCAAACCCTCTCCAAACTACCCCAAAAGACCCCTCAAACCCTCTCCAAACTACCCCAAAAGACCCCTCAAACCCTCTCCAAACACCCCCAAAAGACCCCTCAAACCCTCTCCAAACACCCCCAAAAGACCCCTCAAACCCTCTCCAAACTACCCCAAAAGACCCCTCAAACCCTCTCCAAACTACCCCAAAAGACCCCTCAAACCCTCTCCAAACTACCCCAAAAGACCCCTCAAACCCTTCTCAAACTACCCCAAAAGACCCCTCAAACCCTCTCCAAACTACCCCAAAAGACCCCTCAAACCCTCTCCAAACTACCCCAAAAGACCCCTCAAACCCTCCAAACTACCCCAAAAGACCCCTCAAACCCTCTCCAAACTACCCCAAAAGACCCCTCAAACCCTCTCCAAACTACCCCAAAAGACCCCTCAAACCCTCTCCAAACTACCCCAAAAGACCCCTCAAACCCTCTCCAAACTACCCCAAAAGACCCCTCAAACCCTCTCCAAACTACCCCAAAAGACCCCTCAAACCCTCTCCAAACTACCCCAAAAGACCCCTCAAACCCTTCTCAAACTACCCCAAAAGACCCCTCAAACCCTCTCCAAACTACCCCAAAAGACCCCTCAAACCCTCTCCAAACTACCCCAAAAGACCCCTCAAACCCTCTCCAAACTACCCCAAAAGACCCCTCAAACCCTCTCCAAACTACCCCAAAAGACCCCTCAAACCCTCTCCAAACTACCCCAAAAGACCCCTCAAACCCTTCTCAAACTACCCCAAAAGACCCCTCAAACCCTCTCCAAACTACCCCAAAAGACCCCTCAAACCCTCTCCAAACTACCCCAAAAGACCCCTCAAACCCTCTCCAAACACCCCCAAAAGACCCCTCAAACCCTCTCCAAACTACCCCAAAAGACCCCTCAAACCCTCTCCAAACTACCCCAAAAGACCCCTCAAACCCTCTCCAAACTACCCCAAAAGACCCCTCAAACCCTCTCCAAACTACCCCAAAAGACCCCTCAAACCCTCTCCAAACTACCCCAAAAGACCCCTCAAACCCTCTCCAAACTACCCCAAAAGACCCC